>VZRE01009477.1:67296-122557 GCA_013396775.1 Cephalopterus ornatus
CGGTGCCGGGCGCGGCGGAAGCGGCGGCGGGACGGCGGCGCCGCGGAGGCAGCAGCAGCCGGACCCCCAGCGCCACCCGGCCCCGGAGCAGCCGGAGGCTGAGCGCCGGGAGCGCGGTGTGGCCGCCGAGTCCCTCCGGTCCCCCCCTCCGCCCGCGAGGGTTTGAGGTGTCCAAAGCGGGGACGTCTCCAGTGAGGCTGACGGCGCCTTCGCTCCTCCGAGTGTGTCACAGCCTCGGAATCGGATTTTTATAGGAAAACTGCTGCCGGCTTATCCTTTGGGCTCGGAAGAGTTCAGAGCCCTTCTTGTGTTGTGTTCCGTAATCTCCTGCGCAGGAGTCCCACCTGCTCAGATACAAAAGAGAGATGCTCTTGCTGCTTTTTTTCTTTCCTTTGTTTTTAATCAGTTATTTATTTATCGGAAGAAATGAAAAGCTGCGGTTTGAAGAATGAAAGAGGCAGGAAGCAGCGAGCCACGCCGCTGGCGGGATGCGGTCCCTTTGCAGCAGTCAGTGGCGGGGCATCCCGTCGGGCAGCGCCGATGAAATATTCAGGAGGGCGGCGGGGTCGGGCGGCGGCGCGGTGCGGTGCTGTGCGGTGCTGCGGCCCCAGCCCCAGCGGGCGGCGGGCCTTCGCCGAGCCGCGGAGTTTAGAAACCTCCCCGGGAGGGGCGGGCAGGCAGGGACCTGGCAGCACGGTGGAGAGGAGGGGCTGGAGGGGCAGGGGAGGGGTGGGCACGGGGCCGCAGCCAGCCTGATGGGTCTGTTGGCCTCCTTCTTGGGAGGAGGATGCAGCCTTCGACAGAGGGATCTGCAGGTGTTTGAAAGGCTGGAGAGAAAAGTCTTTGACGCGGGCCGTATCTATATATTCATGTGCTGTAACTGATAAAAAGCTAGTTTGTGTATTTCCACATGTGTAATACACTATGTGTAATGTATATAAAGCAACCTTATTGTGTTTTTATACACACTATTTAGGAGCTGAGATCTTCCTCTCGCCTCCCCGCTTTTCGGTACTCGGTTGCGTTACCCGCCCTATGGTCCCAGCCGGACGAGTTGCCTGCTGTGGCAGCAGTAGGGGAGCCTGAGCTGGCTTTCGCGGAGGTAATGCTACTAAAGTAGGCAAAAGCAAACTGTTCAGCTCTGTTTCAGAAATGAAGGTGACAGCAATATGGGTTCCTTAAGTACTGCTGAGCAGATTTTTCCAAAAAACCCTGATTTCTTAAAGAAATAAGGCACATGCAGAATTGCATCCAGTGTGTATTTGCATATAAGGGAATAATTTTGCTGCTCTTTGCTTGCTGTTGCTTTATTAGTTCTGCACCCCGTAAGTTTTGGGCTGATTTCAACCAAATGAAACAGAGTGGCAAATTCTGAGATATTAATTCTCAAAGAAAGAAAATTCCTCTAAGTTCTGTGAACATAGCTGGGCAGGGGAGAATATGCTTATGTGCAAAGAGGAAAAATATGCAGCATATATTTCAAGCATTAATATTGAAATGTCAGCACTGAACAGAGGGCTTGTGGGACTGTTGGGAACTGAATGTACAGGAATTGGAAAAATCCAATTTTCAATAAAAATGTATATTTCTGTAGGATTCAGCAGTGTCCAATAAGGAGCAAATATCACTTGAAGCCTGTCGTGGTAGACATGCATATTTCTTTTCTCTGTGGATTGTCTGATGCTCTGTTAAGACAAGCCTGAAGCTTTGGTATAATTCGGTTAAAAAATCTGATAGTCAGGAGATGCAATTCTGTAGGAAATTAGGCTTCATACATGTCATTGCCTACAAAACTATTGGTCTTATCTGCACTTCCCTTACCCTTTGTGTAGCCAAAGCGCTTAGGCGTGCCTTTTTCTGTCTTGTGTCACTAACAGGTAATTTCTCTAATTCAGAGCTGAAAAGCAGCTCCTTGAGGCTACAGGCAGTTAATGACTGCACGAAGGAAATGATTTATAGTGTGGGCTGAGTTATGTCTTACGTACTTTGCTGGCACTAACTCTCAGCTGGGGTATCTCCTTTGTTTCTTCTGCATAAACTACTCGGCAGCTCTTAAATGGGAATTTGTTTGTGGAAGCACCTTCTGATAAGAATGCAGAGACTCTAATTTCGTAGTGCTGCTGCCTTAGTGTTATCATCACTTTCTCAGACAGCTTCTTTGGAAGATGAGGCTCATTGATCTACCATTCCAGCCATAATGCAGTGATTTTTTTAAGACTCATTTTGGCAGTCATTCTCACTAAGTTGAAAACTTGACTTTGCATAATTTGAATTCTTTCGGAATTTTTTCTTTGACAGCAATGACAAAAACGTCAGCTTTTAACTGAATACATTGTTTCACTAACCCAGTCTGAATGAAATGGGACCAGGCACGCCACTTCCAGCTGTTCTCCCTGTCTGTTGGTTGCCTGGCTGATACGGTGCTGGTGACAGGCATCGCTGCATTGCATATGAAGCGGGTGGTCTGTGCAGCTTGCAGACTGCCAGTGTGCAGTTCAGAACCTGTGCTGATCTGTATTACTATTTTGATCGGTACACTGGATTGCCTTTATGCATGACTCAGCTTCCTGTCACGGTAGCTGCCACCTCTGTGAAAGCTGAACTGGACAGATGCCTTAGAGTAGTAATCTCATCAGCTGTCCAGCTTCAATCTGTTTGTGTTTGGGGCTCAGTGTCCCCAGCTTTAGTGCCTGTGAATATAAAATGCTGGGAATGAAGTACAGTGAGGCTGAAATGGAGAAGATAAAGAAATGACTGCAGAGAAACTAATTTATTGCTTTACCTGAGACTTTATCAGTAGGAAAGCACTCTGAGTTAACTCAATTTGGAGATTAGTTGGTAGTTTTTCTTAAATTAGAAAGAATTATTTTATTAATTCAAGAAGAAGGAAAAAAAATATTATGTAAACCAAAATAAAAATCATAAGTAGGGTACTCCTGTGTTCGTTATAAGCATACATCAAAATGATCCTGTTTTATATTGAATAAAGGGGTTTTTTTAATTGTTCATTTAGGGAAATGTGCTATTTTAGAAGGGATATTTTAGAATCAGTGTCTGTATGTGAGTCGCAAACTAGTTACGTGGAAGCTACCTGGGCAGAGATTCTCATCCTGTAGAAGATTGCAGAGCATTGTCTGAAGGCATGATCTCCAAACTTTTCACCTTAACTTGACTCTACTTGGAGAAGATCTATAGTATCTGTCATTAAAGTTAATGCAAGAAGTATCCTTGTGCCAAACAGGAGTAAAAACAGACCTATAATTCTGCAAGTGACTTCATATAAGCATGGCTTGATCCTGAAAAACAATAAATCAGCAAAGTGGCAGGGAATCTTTGTGCATATGCACTTGGTATATGTATTTTCCCTTTCAACTTAATGTTTATTGGTTTATCATTCTGTCCTTATTTGCTCCATGTTCAGATATATTTATATGAAGCTACAGAATGCATCCCTTGGGAAAACATGAGTAAACTCAAGTTATTCCTGATGGCCTGATCCTGCTGCAATTCAGAGTAGTGCTTTATTTCTTAAGCAGTCCCACAGGAAATGGCAAGATACTAAGGGTAGGAAGTACAGTTCAGTAGTCCTGATCCAAATCCATGGAGATTAATAAAAAATACACAAGCATAATAAGGGTTTGCAATTTACAACCAGCTTTTTGGGACGTCATTCTGAGTCAAGTTGTGTAAATGAGCATTATAGATCAGTTCTAACAGTTTGAAGAGCTTGGGAAGTAACCTGAGTGATATGCTGTAGGCAGTGTTGTAATACAAACTTAACTCTGAGAAATAAACTTATTCTATCTGCAAGCTAAATTTATGCACTTGTTCATATGTGTTTTAATACTTTAATACATATTGTGAGGTGTGCAAAAGCACTTGGTAGTGGCTTAATTTCAGTCTCACTGTGATTGGTGGAGACATGCTCAGTACTTCTATTGAAGGCATACCTGAAGCTGGCACTTCCTATACCAAGTATGTGACAGGGTCATAAGAGCTGAGGGGGGTGGGGTGGTGTTTATGTCTTTCATTTAAAGTGTTTTGCCCTGCACTAAAATACAGCCACTGAGGTATGAACTAGGTACTTAAAATACCCATCAGTTCTCCTCAAATTTTTAGAGCCTGGTTCTGCCAGGGGCTGCATGTTCAGCCTTCCAATTGTCTTCACTCCAAAATGGTAGCTATTTGCAGGAGTTGGGAAGGCAAAGTTTTAAGATCAGGTCAAAAATCAAAGTTTAAGGGTCAGCAAGTTGAACAGTGTCTCCCCTTTCATGTAGAAATTATAAGACTCCTGTGTAGAGTAACATCATCTGATATGAATAATACTAACTCAAAGCTGAGTGTTACTTTGCTGCTCCCTAGTAAGCTGGCCCAGTTTTATGAGCAGGCGAAGCAGGCAGTTGCCTAGAGCGACAGACAAAAGGAGGCAATAAAATCCCATTTTAAGCAAGAAAGATACCCTGTGACTCTGTGCCTGTTTGTGCCGGTTTAATGAGGACTTGGTGCATTGTCCAGTCATCATTTGCCTCAAGATGCTGATGTGCTGAGACTGAACAAGCTCCTACCACAGGAACAATGGCCATGGTCCTGTTGTTTGAACATCCTGTCTATTTGTTCTTATCTCTGCTTCAACTTGCTGATGCTGAAACTGAGTGGAAAAACTATGTTCTCCTTCTCTGCTCCTTTTTCTTGAGTGCACTGTATTACTTTTGCCAAGATGGTTGGATTGGCAGGAGAACAGGGACAGATGTGCTGAGACTAGAGAGCTTGCAGAATTCATGCTTCACTAAAAAAAACCCCTTTATTATTATCCTTGCAAATTAGGAATGACAGGCTGGTGAGACTTACTGAGTTTATATTTATGTCAAGAAACTGATTGCAAGAAATAAAACGTCTTAGCAAATCTTACACGGGTACTGGGTTGCTATAAGGACCTTTTACAGCCATTTCAGAGCTCAGTTAATGCTGCTTGATGTAGATTTCCACTATCCACACAGTTTTGAGTGCTGAAAATATTTCCTTCCTTCTCCACTGCTTTGTGCTCTGACACCTCTAGACTTTTGGGATTAATCTCTTCCATGCTGTGAATAGGCTACTGTATCAGACTTTGCTAATAGATAGACTGGGTGGAGACTCCAGTATCGCTGACAACATGGTAACAAACTGTAACAGAGAACCCGTCTGGAGTGACATTCGTTTTGCCCTACTGTCCTTCAGAGGAGCTGCTTGGAGCAGCAGAGTTTTGTGAGCTGACTGCAGGGTCTGGGATACACTGTAGTGGTTTGTGTTATGTTCACAGTGTGGTTTATTGTGTCATCCAAAGGCATCCACTGAAAGCATTGTTGGGTCAGCCTTCACCACGCATAAAGGTCTGTAATAGAAAGGAAGTGTTATTTGGATTACAAGAAAAAGACAATGTAGTCTCATCATAAGTAATAAGAATTTGGAAAGCATGTTACATTTCATTAGACTTTGCGACTTTAGTTTCACTGTGTCACATCAGAAGGAGATTTATGGGAGGCAGATAATCCCACATTGGCCCACTGTAATGTGCTTACACTTTCTCTGAAACACCTACGTTACTGCAGCCAAAAGAGAATGCTAAACTTGGGTCTCATAAAACAAGTTTGAGTTTCTGTGGTTTTTAGTCCAGAAATACATTTTTCTCGTGGGTAGTCCTGTAATAAAATTCTGGTAACTTCTCCATGTTCTCTGCACAATTTCATATTTTTTTTTTTTCTGTTTTGCTATTTTGCTTTTGAATGTAGAGTAATGTGTTAGGTTTTCAAGTCACTTCACTTATACAAGTGCTAAGGAGGGAACTCCAGCCTAGAATATGATTACCAAATATGGAGGCATAATAAAGTTCTAGTTTTCAGGAGCTGCCAAGCAATGTGATTATGCACCTGTACAATATACAGATTAATTTATATTTCAAAGAAAAGAGAGAAGTTAATACCTGATTGGGTTTGTACCTTTGTAAGCACTTTGTAAGCTGTACTTTTTTCCACCTCCAAGTTCCGGTTACTTTATTCTAAAACTTGCCCCACTGGGAACATGCCTTAATGCCTGGAATGAAAATGGTCTGGAAATCAAAGAGGTCTGCTCCCTGTTTTTGCTTATTTGTTTGTTTGTTTTGGTGTGGGTTGTGTTTTCTTTGAAATGGAGCAAGGCGAACATAGCCTTTTCTCTTAAAATGTTGTAAGTGCCTACACCACATCTTTATTTCATGTTACATTTGATTGAAAAGTTCTTCACAGCTAATGATGAAAGCAAGGAATTGTTTTTTGTGTGTATTAGTTTCCACTGGAAGCTTAAAAGAAGCCTGTTTAATTCATGCAGAATTAGTGTTCTCCTGCACACATATATAGATGTACACTCCCAAGGATACAGGTATACAGACACGTACACACTCAAAAGAAACACAAGGACGTATGGATAACTAAAGTCAGACAGGGAGTAGTTTGGTGGTGTGCTTGCAGCTCACCGTTAAGACCCTGTTAGAAGCATTTTCTTCTGAAGTCTTCATATAATTTCCTAAGGTAGTAAGTATATAAGCACTTCCAAACACTGAATAACACACAAGGCAGAGAAAATTTCATTATTGATGCAAACTTGTTCCATTGAAGCACAGGAAAATTAACACATAAAATATCAGTTATTTGAATGCCCTCTCTGAGATACCAAGGACTGCATTTTTGCAAAGTAACTGGTATTAGATATGAAGTATGAGACACAATTTTTATCAGCTTTGGTTGTAGCTGACAGTGTTCAGTGTTTTTGTGTTTCAACCTTAGGACTTCTAAGTCAGGTCTCCAGATAACGAAGAACCTAGAACTAATGATCATCCCTGAAAATTTAAATGAATTAATTAGCATCATAGAAAATCTTGAGTGGAAGCCAGGATGGAATGTAATTCCCTCCCTCTCTGGTGCAATGTTCACTTTCTTAGCCATGAAATGATCTTTTCTCTTCCTGTGATTTCTTACCTCGTTCCTGTGCCTCCTAACCTCAGCTAAAAATTAATGTGCAGTCTGCTTTATTTTATGGTCCTGCATCATCCTTAAATGTTACCTGTAGTTACAATAAAATAGGCAAAATATGCTCTCAAGTGTTTTTAATTTATTCAGTAAACCATATTTTTTCCTACCCTCAGAGTCTTCTTGCATGCTTAGTCTGTTTTCCTAGGGACTTTATCCTGTTCCTCTCTCCATTTCTTTCTCCCATTCAGCTCATCTTAACCAGTCCTTTTCATACAGTTCCCAGATTCTTGTCCAGTGTGTCCATCTCTTCCCATTGCCCACTACCTGTTTTCCCCCTCTTTAAGCTACAGGTCCTAATCTCTCATTTCACTCTTTTTGTGCAATCTCAGTGTCTGTTGTTCCTCCCTCCTCACCCCCCGCCTCCTGCCTTATCCTCATCTCTTTGGCCAGCTACTCATTCTTGGCTCATCTGTGGCTGTGCTTTCTAGGGTTCATGACTTTGCTTAGCTGTTTTGAGCTTCCCTTCTCCTCAGTTCCCCCTTTTGCTTCATTCCTCCCTTTCCCCTCTGCCTGCTCTTCTCTCTTCCACCCCTGCTGCTCCCTGACAGACACTTCTGGGGCACTGAAAGGTAGCTTTAGTCTTGAAGAATATATACTGGTAGTGGTGACAAACATGGTAAAGTCCTATATGATGAGAACATTTGAGATGCACCTAAAGGCTTCTGGGTCTAGAGGTTGTTTATGGCAGCAAAGAAAATACACATTGCATTCCCTTTCAGGAAATGCAATCCAAGTGAAAACCAGAAAGTAAAGGAGGAGAAGGGACAGAAGGCTGAGATGTTTCTCTGAGAGTCTGTCCATGTTTCTGTGACACTGCTTTTACATAGATTGTTGTGGCAAGGAATCTTGGAATCATATCTGAAACAGAAATTAGGAAGAGGCTGAGCCTAGGGGTTATGTACATGTCTGCAGCTGCGTTAAGAGACACCCATCTGCTGTCCATGGTTTCATGAGTGTTTTCTTCTTCTAAGTGAACTATACTTGCTGCACAAGTGGCTAGTGAATTTTAAATGCATAAGTCAAAATGTTCATGTTACAAGGTTGCCGATGAATAAAGCTTAACAACCTGATTAGACATTTGTGTCTGTCTGTATATATTTATTTGTGCACATTACATGGAAAATATATCACTGCTCTCTGATGTGTTTGTGCTAATAGAAAATGAAGCCATTTACACTCCATTGTTAATGTGATTTTATGGGATTTATTGACATGGCAAGTTTATTTTAGAGATATGAAGACCCAGGGGAGTGGGATTAAAATAACAACATTAGCTTCTCTTTTTTAGTGCTAAGAAAGAAAGAAAAAAAGCCCAAAACCCAAAAAACTTGCTAAGCTCTGTTTTACCTCCAGGGGTTCTGGAAAAGCAGCTGTCACTTTTTCAAGTCTTACTTAGTATATGCCATAATTTTTCATCTGGCTCCTGAATTGGTACTGCAGCTGCACTGGGGGAAAAGGAAGCTTCCGCCTTTCAAGTCCAGAACAATGTACTTAATCTTGGAGACAAGCACTGAGAGCAAAAGGGAATGTCTTTGCATAAATCTGATTGTTCTACCACGGAAACAGTGGCAGTGCATTTCTGTCTCTAGTCTACTGTTACTAATAGTGACTTCTGTAAGCTGATGGAGCACGGTGTACCTTATTACCAAATGGAATCATAGACATGTTTTGTAACCATCGTCATGTCACAGTTGTACAGTGCTGTGCTCTGAAGTGTTATGAAGGCCCTTAGGCACCCTCAGTATAAAAACATTTACTGAGGAATCATCATTCTAAGGTGAATTTTAATTGAAAATAGTCTTTATCCACAAACAAAATATTGGCAGTTAATCATATTTGCTAAGCCATTTAAATAATTCAGTAACTCTTTCATGAGTTATGCGTTGCTTATTGTAGAGAATGACATCAGTCTGCCCTTTCATCACTGTATGTATGTATAGACCAGCAGAGGCAAAAGTAGAATCATAGAATCACCAAGGTTGGAAGATACCTTTAAGATCATCAAGTCCAACTGTCCACCCAGCACTGCCACTGTAGCCCCTAAATCCCTAAACCACATCACCCAGTGCTTGGTTCAGACACCTCTTTAACACCTCCAGGGATGGCGACTCCACCATCTCCCTAGGCAACCTATTCCAATGCCTGATCACCCTAACAGTGAAAGAGTTTTTTCTAATATTTAACCTGAATATCCTATGCCTCAGCTAAAGGCTATTTCCTCTTGTCCTCTCACTGCAGGCACGGTATAAGATACTGGTCCCCACCTCACTACAACTTCCTATCAGGTAGTTGTACAGAGCAATGAGGTCTCCCTAGAGCCCCCCTTCTCGAGACTAAACAAACCCAGCTCCCTCAGCCTTCCTCATAAGACATGTTTTGTCTTAAGAGGAACAGATAAAATGTTTCAGGGCTCTTAGGTATTCAGGGCTCCCAGTCATTGAGGGTCGCTGTCAAGGTGAGATCACGTACCAGTCTCCTTTCTGCATTGCCCTTATTGGGAAAAAAACCTGCTGGGAGCAGCAGCAGGCACCAGACAGAGAGACAAGTGCCCCGACACTCACTGGCTGCTTACTCCAGGCACTCTGACTCAGTCTTTGCCACGTACTCTGTGAGCAGGTAAGTGTGCTGAACATGCCATTTGGTATTTCCTATCTGCTGAGCTGCCTGATGGGCACAGTCATTCCTTTTTTAGTTTTCCTGGGTAAGAGAGTTGGTGGATGGTCTTCCAAGAGACATAGTTTTCTCTTGTTTGTCTGCATGCCAGCTAAAACCATTTGGACAGCTTTAAATCTTCTGCAAAAACAACTATATAAAAGCTTTGCCTTAAGGTGCCCGACTACCCACAAAAAATCTAAAAATAATAAATTCCCTCTTGTTCAGAAATAGAGCTTGTTCTCCCAGTAGGAGTGTGTGAACTTGCTTTATTGGGTTTTTTTGTAGCTGCCTTCTATTGACAGAAGTGAGGCCTGGGGATGCAAAGTGACAATTCAGGTATGTTTGGGGAACCCATCCCCAAATTTTTGAGTCTCAATTGAGGAGCCTGGAACTGAAGGTCAGTTGTTACTCTTTTTCTATCAAAAACAACAACAACAAAAAATAAAAAAACAACAACAACAAAAAATAAACAAAAAAATAAACAACAACAACAAAAATGGAATCGAAGCAATGGAGAGCATTATATCATTCCCCATCTAGATTGCTCCCCCTCCCTTCCCTCCCCTCCCCCCATTTCATTTGTTCATGAAAGTGCATAAAAACATGAGAGCTGAGGAAAAGTGTCCGCCTCTGAGGACGTGAGTAGTCACACCTGGTGATTTCAGTAGGAGATAGAGCACAGTGAGAGCTGGGAGGAAGCACAAAGAGTTAAACAAATGGCTAAATCTGAATCAAGAAGATGATTCCCTCCAGGCCAGGCGTGGTATCCAAATCTGCTTCAAGCAGTCACTGAGCATATTTACACCATAAATTCTCATATCTACAGTAGTTTTGTGGTTTTGTAGTGTATGCAGGCTTCAGTTCGTTACTAGGTATTGAAAAACGTGTTATGGTGTGTTATAATATGTAACTAAATAAAATGAATTTCCTTTAGGTTTTCTTTGGCCCAAATTTATGTTATGTATTCTCTTCAACTCACTGAGGGAATTGTCCACTGAATTGGGTATGGTCAAGGTGTGAGGATTTTAACTCCCAGGCCTGTCAACATTTCCTATGCAATAACTAAGCAAGTCAATTAGGACTACATCTTCTGAGAAACTGAAGGATATGACTCCAGGTGATCATAATGCATCTTTGATTGCTGCCAAATTCTTAGTTCCATAATTGCTAATTTAGGTCACTCAGCCTTCTGGCTTCTGAGAACCTCATTCCTCAGAAAATAATTCTTCCTATGGATGTGCAGGAGCCAGGGGGTCATAGCTGCAGCTGATGACTGAAGAGGTTTAGCAGTAAGTTTATATTCATAATTTCCTCATTGGTAAGCTGTGATGGGGGCTAAGATGCAAGCTGTAGCATCTCCTCTTCTCACAGAAGTGATGGAAGCATTAGAAATCATGAGAAAAACATAAGCAAAAGATGACAAGACCCTCCAGGTACCACTGGATGTCCATTGCAGATTTCAGTCATTGTAATCCTTAAAAAGAAAGAATGAGTCTAATTTACCAAATCAGGATTTGACCGGGACAGTGGACTTAAATCTACTAGTCTTGGGGGCATTACTTTTGTTACTGTTGTAACACAAGTACAGAAGATGTCATATAACTTTTCACCTGGAAAATAGCATTTCAATCCGTGTCCTGTGCTAAATTCAACTCCTGGTATTGAATCAGTGAGAGCAGATGGGCGTTACAAGTTACCATGGCACCTCCTCGGTGATTTCTACTTCTTGGTTCCCTTGAGCAGCAGTGTCTTTTATGTGAGTACTGAATTTTTCATGACACTGCTTCCTAGAGTGGTGTGCTTGTCCTTTTTCTATTTTTGTTTTCAGGTATAACACTGAAACTGAGTTTTTAAAATTGAACATTTTTCTTTGATAACACAAACTTTATGTGTGAAAAGATAGGAGATCAGACCAGGTGCTGGGACTATTTACATTACTGGGTCTGTCTGCCTCTGCAGCACTGTGGCAAGTAATGTGATTGCCGTTTAGTGGTATTTGGGGAAACCAGCAGCACAGAGGCTTCTGACATAAGGGTTACCTGTATTTAGGAATGGATTAAAGTTTCATTCTTCATATTAAGTGTGTCAGAGAGGTCGCTTGCTGCTCTCCAGAGGAGACGGGAAGCTGAGCTGTTCAGAAGATAAAGGCACAGTAAAGGCCAAATAATCTTTTGAGCAAATAACTGGCTGTGCCTTCAGACTGCAGTGATATCATGGTTTTTCAGAGAAAACAGCCCTGAAAATGTCTGATATTGGTAAAGTCTCACAGACTTTAATCTCACAAGTTTATTACTCCCAAACTTCTTTAGGTAACCCGGTGAAATGTATAAAGCTGTTTACTTCTGTATTCTTAAGTGCTTTTGTGACATTTTGCAACAATGTAGAAATAGGTGGCGCTTTACGGTTACATTTCAGGGTCTTGCTATGTTTTCAGGAGACAGTAGGATGGTCAATGAAGATATTTTTTCCCTTCTTTGTACATCTTTAATTTTATATGTATTCTAAGTAAGTGGGATTAGGTTTATTAACAGTAGTTTTCTTAAGTAAATCAATTTGCTATCATACCCCTGCTGTAATTTAATTAATGTTTTAATAGATATTTTTGTTAGTATTTTTGGCCCCATCTTCCCTGCTTTCCCTTGCAAATAAACATCCATGTTATAATTAACAAATCAGTGGATGCTGAAGAACAGAATTGCCTTTTCTTCCCTGGTGCAGATTGATTTTGAAACCCAGAAGTGACAGCAGTGGAAGAACAGGCACCACTAAGTTATGGGGAAATGCATCCATATTCAGTTTGAGTTGAAGTACACTTCTTAGATGTCTCTCCCAATTGTCCCCAGTTACTGAGTTTTGGCTGGCATCAGCTAGTAGTCTTGCAGTGTATGAACCAGATTCTTTTCAGGTGATACTAAACTGAAAGACAAGTGATGGCATTCAGCCCATGCCAGACTGGGGATAACCTGGAGGAAAATATAAAAAAATAAAATGTGTGTGCTGTTTGATTCAAAACTTCTGCATCAACAGTTTTACTCTACAGAGTGGTTCACACTACTTGCTAATGTAGACCTAGCTAAAAGTTAAAACAAAATAGAGTGATGTTTTTTTGATAATTTCAAGAAAACAGAACAGAAAATGTCCCTCATCCCTATAGAAAGACAAACCTCAGGATTTTAATTTTTTTCAGTAACCAGAAAAGATATAGCATTCTTGTGCATTATTAGTATTTATTTAAATTGCACCATTTGAATTCCTGTAGAGTTGAAAGATCAGAAACAAGGATGCCAGGAAATAGTTTAATTTGCTGTTCCAGTTTCTCTCTACTGCTACAGTCAGATAGCCATCAAAAGATGGCTTCTCTATAGACAGCACCTTTCTATTGTCTCCTTTATAGTCAGCACCTTTGAATTATTTAAATTCTTTAAATTTGATTTTATCTGTCCCACTGTTCTTAAAAAGTAAAATAATCTGTAATTAAACTTAAGTAAAGTCAGCTCAGCCATGTGCATTTTCTGCTTACAGCTGTGATAAACATAGTAGGTGAGGAGGACTACAGAATACACCAGCGCATATACACACTTGTACACACACAGAAGGTCAATCCAAACCGACTAGCATTCTAGTTGTTGCTGATATATTTAAAACCATTGTTGCCTAACGTTTATCAGGTAATTTCTTTTGAGTTATTAATATAAATATTATGGCAAATACTTAATAACACATAATAACATAACTATTATTAAAATATTATGTGATGATGATGATAATAATAATAATATGAGTACATTAATATATTGTAGTGAATAAAGTTAATGCTTAGCCTTAAAAATGGCAAGTTTTTTTCCCTGAAAATTTTTCTTCACAAAACTCCCTGGTGAAAGTTCTTACATTCTGTAACATGGTGTCCGTAATGGAATAAAATGCAGAGAAAGCATGTAAATATACAACATAGTCTTTATATTTAATTTCTAGGGAAATAAGGAAGATTGGGTTCCTTAGGTCCAAATCAACTGACTTTTCATTGGCTTCAAAGTGTTTTGGCCGTATAGATTCAGTCCTCACATCTGCCTCTCGTTTGCCAGCTGGAGCTGACTTGTATCTTTGTTAGGATGTGCTGCAACCCAAAAAGGATTTTTATTATGTACACTCAAGTGGCCATTTCTTCAATGGACATGTTATTTTCTCTGAAATCCTCTTTTCTTGGACCATGCAGGAAAGCACTGGAGTGAGACATACGATGAATTATTTATTGGCGTGACTGGATCAGGTACGTGGCAACAGTGTATTTTAAGTGCAAAACAGTGTGCAGCGAATAGCAGCAGTTTGATGAGATTTTTTGCTTCTAGTGCCTTTTCAGGCTCTAAGAACCAAAACTGAGAATATATATTGAAGTGGATGCTGGAGTGTTTTCATATTTTCTGGAGTATCATGAGCTGTATGTGTCCTTAAAGCTCAAAGTCTGGGAAATTCTCTTGTTCTACGGTGTCTGTCTTGGTACAGCCAAGCATTCAGTTGTGCCTGCTGTTTCCAGAGAAGCACACAACTGAGGAAGAAGAAGAAGAACTGCTAGGAAAACAGGTGGTGGGAAGTCCAAGCATTCAGGGAAAGAGGGTCTGGACATGGAAGGTGCTTGTGAGCTCCTCCGTGAGAAAGCGAAGTGGAAGGATATGCAGAGAAGGTCTGTCTGTGGTCTACCAGAGGTCTGTAGAAGGATCAGAAGGACAGCAGACGAGGCCAAAGAGCGCACACTGCTGGGAGGATTCCTGGGAAATAGTAACACAGGTCAGGTTGTCCACTGAAATAGATAGCTTTCCATTGATTTAATAGGCTAAGCCTACAGTACTATGTGGAGAACATAGTCCTGTTCTCCTGATATTTGTCTGGAGCTGGTGGCAGAGGATGACTTGTAAGCTTTAACAGAAGCTGCCAGACCTTGATATTAAAGGAGAAAAGGGGGCGCTTGGATATGGATTTGCTGGGATAAGCAAATTAGGCCTGCTTGTCTAGAATGTTCATTATTCCTTGGGAAAAAAAAAGAAAAAGAAAACAAATCTGGAGACACAGTAAATCCAGGTAGCACACAGCTGTCATTTATTTTTCAGGGAAAAAAAAGAAAGGTCTATTTTTGTTGTTAAGCAATCTTTTCACTTTCTTTCTTTCAAAGCACAATGACAGTTAATGATTAATAGGCACAGTCCACAGCGCTGCCAGCAGGAAGCTAGCCTAAGTGTAGAGGAAGTCTAGATAATTGAAGGGAAAAGGTGACAGAGGCAGCCATTAATTCTTCTGGATAAAAAATCTTAATTGCCTGGCTATTTGCCCAACTAAAAGGGAAAATTTACCATTTGAGTAACACAATCTGTAGATGATGCACTTCTTTTGGGAACAAAAGAAAATAATAGGGCTTGGTCTTTCTAAATTTATAGAAATTGATGCAAACTTCCCCCTTCCCCCTCCCCCCCATATTTTTGACTGTGTTACAACACATTAATGGGCTCGCAACATAATTAACCACTTTGTCAGAAATATCTGGGCAGCATTCCTGAAACAAACACCCTATAGCAGAATGAATGATACCACACTGTACACTTGCTTTCACAGAGTGACTTCCCTCCTAGACATCCTGGTGGTCACAGGAGACCCTGTGTACTTGCAGAGAATGTTGGTAATTTTAGGACTGAGCAAATCAGAGTGGCAAACGTTGAACAGAAAACTAGCTTCAGTCTTCCCAAACTGAGTGATGAAAAACAGACATATCCAAAATAAACAGACAGTTTTCAAAGAGCAAGCTTTTGTTTGTGTGCTGAATTGTCCATTCAGGAACTCTGTGTCCTGGATATAAGTGGAGAATATTACTTCATATTCTCATAGGAAGAAGGAGGATTCTTTCCAGCAGTTTTTTAACAAACTGTGGATTACTGTCTCATCTGACACTTTGTATAACTTAGTTTCCTTTAATTCTAGTCATAATTTAACAAGTGTCATATCACAGACTGTCTGATCTTCTACAGAAAAAGTTTTTTAGAGGAACTGTTAATATGTTCATTTAACTCTTGATGTAAAATGAGAGGGTGGAAGCAGTAGTGTCTCCATCTTGGACAAAGGTATCTGGGCCTGTGAGGTGATTACAGCAGTAGCAGTGCCCTGTGCCATGGAGGTGGGTTGCTGCATTTCCCTTTGATGTGATAGCTGAGCTTTCTATCAGCTGTGGCATTCTGGGAAAAAGCTGTGGTAGCATGTATAAGGAGAACCACTCAGAAACTAAATTTGAGATCCTTGACTGCAGCGGCATTTCTTGAAGAATTTGTGTCTGCTACTATTCTGCCCTCCTGATAATGTCTTGGTGCTAGATCTAGGATGCTGCTTGTCTCACTTCTGTTTAACTTCCCTAAGGAGAGGATGGTATTGCTCACAGTCTTCTTTTGGTTTACTGCTTTTGAGGGAATGCACAGAGTCTATCTAAATTAGGACTCAGTGCAGTTGTGCTAGCCGGGTACGTGACTACAGAACACCCTGCTCATGGGTATGACTCTGTTAAATGGTGCAGAGATTACAGATTTCAGGGACAGGACCACCTCATTTATGAGGAAGGGCCGGGCCTGTTCAGCCCTGAGAAGACTGAGAGAGGATCTTGTCTATGTCTATAAATATCTGAAGGGAGGGTGTCAAGAAGATGATGCCAGGCTTTTCTTGGTGGTGCTGAGCAGTAGGACAACATCCTCAGAGGCAAACTTAGGAAGTCTGTGTTGGATGAGTGGACAGTGAGGTAGATTGAGAACTGGATGAATGGCAGACCCCAGAGAGTTGTAATTAGTGGCACAGGGTTTAGTTGGAGGCCTCTCACTAGAGATGTCCCCTAAGGTTCAATACTGGGCACAGTATTGTTTAGCTTTTCCAGCAATTACTTGGATGAAAGTGCAGATGCCTCCTCAGAAAGCTTGCTGATGATACAAAACTGGTAGGAGTGGCTACTGGCCCAGAGTGCTGTGCAGCACTTGACAAGTTGGAGAGATGGACAGAGAAGAACCATCTGAAATTCAACAAAGGCAAGTGCAAGGTCCTGCACCTTCAGAAGAATACTCCAGGCACCATAGAGGCTGGGGGCCAACCTGCTGTAAAGCAGCTCTGCAGAGCTGGGATTCCTGGTGGACAACAAGCTGTCCATGAGCCAGGAGCGTGTCCTTGTGGCCAAGAAGTCCAGTGTTATCGTAGGGTGCATTAGGAAGACCATTGCCTGCAGGTCGAGGAAGGTGATCCTGCCACTTTTCTCAGCCCTTAGGAGGCCGTATCTGGAGTGCTGTGTCCAGTTCTGGGCTCCTCAGTACAAGTGGGACATGGAGCTCCTGGAATGGATCCAATGGAGGGCTACCTATGTGGTTAAGGGGCTGGAGCATCTCACGAGGAGGAAAGGCTGATGGAGCTGACCCTTTTCAGTTTCAAGAAGATATGACTGAGAGGGGACCTCATCAGTGTCTATAAGTATCTTAAGTGAGGTTATCAAGAGGAAGGAGCCAGGCTTTTCTTGGCGATGCCAAATATTAGGACAAGAGGCAATAGGCAAAAAGTGACGCGCAGGAAGTTCCACCTGAATATGAGGAAGAACTTTACTGCTCAGGCAGCTGAGCACTGGAACAGGTTGCCCAGAAAGATTGTGGAGTTTCCTTCTCTGGAAACTTTCAAAACCCCTCTGCACACATCCTGAGTAACGCACTCTAGGATGACCCTGCTTGAACAGTGAGGTTGGATTAGATGACCTCCAGTGATCCTTTCCAATCTTACCCATTCTGTGATTCTGTAAACAACTGGAATTAATTTTTAATATTTGTTGTTCAAGGAACGCCTGAAACTTTGAAAAAAAATCTATAAAACTACAGTGATCTGCCAAGCAGAAGCTTGTACTTGATATCCTGGTGAAGAGGATATTTTCATTGCACAGCTTTTTCTATACTGATATTTAACTACTTAGAAACATTCACTATGCATTCATTAAATGGAAAATTTGTGATTTTGTGTAATGTTAGTGGCTCTTCATAAACCTAAGTTGTACGTCTGCTTGAACTATTCCAGAAAGGTAGAGAAACAACATAAAGGAGGGTAATAGAAGGTAATGCCCTTTTCAAGGAGTTTTAAAGAAGGGGAACCACAAATGTATGTTTGATTCGGAGAGGAATCACACTCATTGAAAATAATAGTAACAAAGGCTGAAGAGAGAAAATGGAGTTAAAGGACTACCAATTCCTTGGATGTCAGTGAGAAGGCAAGATGCCAAAAGAGAGAAGAAGTAGCAACCAGAGTTAACCAAGAGAAGGTTACGGAGTAGGAAAGAGGCTATGGCAGGAGAAAGATGGTTGAATGCACAGGAGTAGGAAGAGCTCCATGGTTCGGACTTGGAGGCACTTAGCTAAATTGCAGACAATTCTTGTGTAATGAATGAAAGTCAAGGACATATCCTGTTGCTTATTTAAATGTGAAACATCTATAATAGTATTTCCTAGAGGCATTTTGCCTGCAGAAACTCAGGATGTAGCAGCCACCTTCCCACAGTGACAGTCAGTGTAGAAAACTGCAGAGAGGCCGTGTCCTGATCCCACCACTATTTCCCATCTGGTAACGCTGAGATAATTTTCCTTCTCTGCTTAAAAATGGTGCATCAAAAGGCAGGTGCAGTCAGATACCAGAGCAGTGCCCAAGAGAAGAGAGGGGTTATAGAAGGATGTGAGGCAAAAAAAGTACTTTGTAGGAATGAAGAATGGATGGGAGTCTGAGGGCTTAATCTGAGACTATCCAGGTATTGATGAGGGGGCACATCTAGTCTTGATGGAGGGTGAGCTGACAACTTTTGTTGGATTGGGTTTCTGAAGCAAAACTTATGTGTTTACTGTGATTTTCTAGAGAAGGTGGACTATAACTGTTACTTTTGAGAAAAAAATTTCATACACACATTTTGTACACATAAACTGTTCACAGCAGTTCTAATGCCATTCCTAGCAGAGCTAAATTATAGAAAAGAGGCTTCATTTTTATTCATCAAATAACACAAAGTCTGCAGTGATTCTGAGAGAGACTGGGGAAAAAGCAAAACATATGTGTAACCTGTTTTGATTGCTACACCTGTCCTGTTTCTTCTCTTATCCTGATTTTTCTTTCCACTGTTTAATATCTTTGAATTTGACTCATTATTTCTAAATATACAAATAATGAAAACTATAAGAACTGCCTGTAAGACTGCTTATATATTATACTTTCTGAAGGTAGTTTTCATTCAAACCCAGCAATATTTACAATATTTACTGGTTTATTAAGTTTCCTGGACACTCTGCAGTTCTCAATGGATATTTTCCTGAATTCCTGTGACTTCTGTAAGTCTGTTCTCATTCTGGCACATGAGAAATGGATGTACCAACCAGCTTGCTTAAGCTGATGAGAGTGTTTGGGTTAGAGGTAGGTACTACCAGATTTCAAATCTCTGACTAATATTTTAAATGCAAGTTTCAAACAAGTTGGTGCTCAGATGGATCATCATAGTAATTTCAATTTTTCTTCTTCACATGAGATTGATTAAAGTAATATTTTCAGTGCATTGATATCCTTAACTCATTCTATTCTCTTGTGCTTTTTGGAGGTAGGAAAGGTGCTGCAGGTGCCTTCTACTTTCATTTTTTCCATTGGTTTGCAAAGAGTTTAATCAGCTTTTATTCACTGAAGAGTATCTTCATTTAAGGAGTTCACTTACTGACAGAAAGGTCAATGAAATCATAAGGGAACCATCAATGTTTCCATTCCACATCTGTGCTGTAAAGTTTAAAGGAACTCTTATTCTATCTGCTATCAAGAACATCCTCAACATTTCTCAGAAGCAAAGGACAGTCTTTTTCTATTTAGTGGTAAGCATCTCTTTCAAGCTTTCGAGTCAGATAAGTAGGCATAACTGCAGGCCTTTCTCAAGATCAGCTGCTCGTGTGCAGGCGTGAATAAATGAAATCACTAATGAAGGCAAGGTAACTGATGAGGGCAAGGGCCCTCTGTAAGTATATGATGATGGGAGTTTTTTTTTTGGGAAGAACTGGACCAGAGCCATTTTGTTTCTAAAAGCTACCAGATAAATAAATAATTTTTAAAAAACATTCATTCTTTTTTTCAAAATTAAATATGCTTGCTACACCCTGAAGTTATTCAGAACATAAAACCCTTGTCAAATTCCAGTTGACCCATAAAAAAGTGCCGAATTTTCTGAGGAGTGCTCTAAAATTCCAGGGTTTGTGTTGTTGGATAGAGGTAGGGGTTTTAGATTCCCAGCTCCCCTGCACAGCTAGAGTCTTGGGTTATTTATCAGAAGGTCCACACCGAAAATGTGGACCTTGAAAGAGCTGTGATCCTGTCTTTGGGAAGGTCCTGAGGACAGGCACACCATTTGGGGATTTTGATTTCACTAGGCTCCATGACCTAGAACACTCAGGCCTAGAATGCTCAAGCCTTTGGCAAAGCTTGTCAAGTCCAAGACATTTTTTATAAAACAGTTTCTGTTCCACACAGTGACATTTTCTGACAAGTATTCATCAGAACATTCCCACTGAGTTTAATTTCTGAGTAACAGGAGCCATAAGATTTCACCAAGCAGCCCTCAACAATAGAATATATTTGGGTCAAACTGCATGCATCTTCAGTGCTACTTTAATATCCTCTCTGCTATTGTTAGTCCAGGCAGCTCACAGCTAGTCAAAGCACAAGAGAATCTGATATTAAAAATTCCTGAGCAGTGGCTAAAATGACCAGAGAAGTTGGTGGTGTATCATATAATTATCTTGATACCTGAGGAGGCTCTGTTATTACCTATTCAACTTACATATTTTACATATATAGAGAAAACCACTCTACTGTGACTTTGAATTGATCTGGATGCCTTTGTATCGTCAGAATTAAATGCAAATTTTATGAGAAAAGTAACCTTGAGATGTCCAACAAAAAGGATTCGGATTGTTCAGGTATTCAGAATAGAGCATATTAACAAGGATGATTCTCTGTTCTTTTAATTATAAATGGTGTGAGCAATAACTCAAACATGTTTCCTTGAAGCACCTAAAATCAGATTTTTAATATATTTTTCTAGTAGATAGCTGTAGGTTTTCTTAGGATTTAAGCGTAAGTTCCATATTGTATTATCACCATATGTATTATCTTTGACTCACCCACCTAGACACCACAAACTGTTCATGACAATGTCTGTAGCTCCTGCTCTGATTCCGTGCTAGATTATTTTAAAATAGAGATAGTGATGTTTCAGAATTACTGTCCATAGATGTGATTCTGCTGTGGGTGCACAGCCTGACATAATAGCACAGCTACTCTACTGCATTGCTAGAAGGATAAGATTTTTAACACCTGTTCAGATATGAATGATACATTTACTTCTCGTATCTCTACACTGAAAACTCATTTTGCTCTGAAGATAAAAGTAGTTCCTCCTGGCAAATCACCAAACACCCTCCTTTGAACCCAGAAACCTGCTGACCCCTCAGAAGCAATCCATTCCTCCCAAACTCAAATCATCTGGTTCCAGATGGAACAGGTTCATGCATTGGAGCAAAATTTTGAAGAAGGTGATTGGAATAAAACTACGTACATGCCCTGGTTGCCACTCTTTCAAATAGCTCCTAATATATCAATCTGCTTAGAACAGATAGTTAGAGTAGTTGTAGCTCTCCCGTGGAGGGGTAAAATTATTCAAGCTTTTTGTGAGAGGTATGTCAGCCTTATTTAGAGGCTATAGAACGGGATGGAAAAGGTTTATTTAGTAGCCAGAGAGCAAGTCACAGATATGATGGAGGCCAAAAGCCAGATGAAAACCAATCTGGCTTCATCTCAACTTAGTTTTTATACTACGGGTCATATTCTTCGTTATGTCTTTGAATGACTCCACATCTAGTATGTGGTAGCGCTGCATGCTCTGTAGCTACATATGAATGTGGAGTTGGGATATAAATAATGCTCAGAGACCAGTTATGGGGAAGGGCACATGATCCTTAGCCTAGACTAAGGAAAATGTGTTTCTTGAACTTATACTGGAGTATGTTCTGTGTGTAGTAGGCCAGACCAAGTAATCTGTAAATAGTATGAAGATGCCCGCTAGGGAGATATTCCATCTGTAGAAGTAATTAAAAAGTCCAGAAAGCAGAATTTAAGAGGCTACAAGTATGTTTTGTTCTACTAGGGATGTCTTTGCTGAATCAAATGCTTCATGTTGACACTCAAGTTTCCCTTTGACTTTCTACTCTAAGCAGAGGAGGATGGGTGAGGATTTTGTTTAGAAGTCAGAAAGCTCTGCAGCAGATAGGAAAAAAAAAGCATTGGTAAACTAGATACCACTAAGCTAAATCATACTGTGTAGATATTCTGTAAAAAATTAGCCTCAGAAGTTATTGTGCCGCTTAAATGAGGTCTGTAGTAGCAAGAAAAATTATTTGCACTATGAGCAAATGAATCCATTTTCTATTCTGCAGGACATGCCTATAGTGGGAGCAATTCTTCAGTGGCAGTTTAGGCACAGTATTTCACAGATTAGGCTGAGTTGGAAGGGACCCCCAAGGATCACCAAGTCCAACTCCTGGCCCTGCACAGGACCATCCCCAAGAGTCACACCATGTGCCTGAGAGTATCATCCAAATACTTCTTGAACCCTGTCAGGCTTAGTGCTGTGACCACTTCCCTGGGGAGACTGTTTCAGCACCCAACCACCCTATTGGTGAGGAAACCTTTTCTAATATCCAACCTAAATGTCCTCTGACACAACTTCTGCCATTCCCTCAGGTCCTGTCATTGGTAACCATAGAGAAGAGACCAGTGTCTGCCCTCTCATAAGGAAGTTGAAGACTGCAATAAGGTCTCCCTTCAGTCTCCTCTTCTCCAGGCTGAATAGGCCAAGTGACCTCAGCCCCTCCTCATACAGCTTTATACGTGTCTGTACATCTCTTCTGAGACAGAGCTGATAATCCATCCTGTTAAAGGCTTAAATACTTTTTTGATACTAAAACGTTTCTCTTTCTTACATAAATATCTGGTGTCACTTATTCTAAACTGAAGTGGGATATACTGCCTAATGTGACAGTAAGCTACAAACTCGAAACCAATGCGTGATGTCAAAGTGAGCCTTTTTCAAAGCAATTAATGTGACAAAACTTTCTGTAACACATTCCATAGACCTATAAAAAGATCTGTCAGCATTGCAGATGCCTGTTGTAAATTTTCCATTCCTACAGTTGGCTTTAACAGCTATAACGGGTAATTTTTTAAATGTTCCAGGAACTTTGAGTAGTACTGATCCCAGAAGAATAATGAATATGGTACTGTAGTACAAGCACTTCTCCAAGCATTTATCATCCACCATTTATGTCTTGATCCAAATCCCCAGCTGCACTGACTCTGCAGGAGCTGTGTCTTTAGGCTTACCTGAATGAGAATTATAGACAAACTAGGAACTTAATGTCCTCTTAACCATGGCTTTTCTAAAGAAAACTTGTAGGACCTTCTTTTGAGAGGGTCTCATTAAGTCGTTAAGTGCAGTGGATTTTGGTTCAAAGTCTAAAAGTACCTCATCTCTTTGCCTCCCTCACCCATTCTAACACCACAAAACCACGCTAAGTAGTGTAGATGGGCAAAACGACCTCTTTGATGTTTCTTGGTATGGGTTTTGTCTAGTCAGAAGAAGGTACTTATGTCTCAGGCTTTTTAAAATAAAATCATTCTGGTAATTGTATTTACATGCTAATAAATTCATTGTGCACTTGCTTCATACTAAAGTAGAAGTATAATTTCAATTTGGTCTTCCCATTTAATTTTATCTTCTTAGTATTGGCCAGAGGAATAAATGTGTCAGTTCTTCATCAAGCAGAAATTCAACAGAAATAAAATTAAATGACATTTGAATGCACTGTACTTATCTTGTAGGATTCTACATAAAGAAAAAATATGTGGATTGTATCACTGTTACGTTGCTGTCCTATGTAAGACATGAAGACAAGCTGAATCCAGGTAATATTTGTAAAATACAAGACAAATGTTATTTCAAATGCATGCTGATATTTATTGAGACCTTGCAGAGTCATCGTTAGATTTAATTCAATATAAAGTTCTGTGATAAAAAACAACTGCTACAGCAGCAACTCTTGCACTGCTGCTGTTGCTGCTTTGGGGATGTTAGGAATGTTATGAAACTTTTATGAAAGCTGCAAAACTATTGCCAAGGAAAACAAAAAGCTGGAGCACACAAAATGTGACATTGAACCAGAACAAAAAAAGGAGAAATCGGGAACCTTTTACAAATCAATCTTACATTTCAATCTGGGGAGGGAAAAAAAGGTGTTAACGTTTCAGTAAGTGCTAAGCATGCTAGATAAAAGTAACTTCTACTTGTCAGCTATTAAAAGTTAGTAGCTGTATGAATATAAAGGGGAATTTGAAGGGGAATTTACCAGCAACTTCACATTACAGATTTGTTAAATCTGAAATACTCCATTTTTCTGATCTATTTGATGTACAAAATTTAAGGGGGCATTTTACTGTTATTCATGGTATATCATCTGTTTAGAATGTAAGACAGCACCTCAGCTGGTGCTGTCTTTGACAGTCTAGGTATATTTCTGAATTGAAACTCATGATGCTAATTTTTTTTTTTTTTAATTCTGTGATCTTGGCCTCTGTAGAAGACTATAATTTCAGGTGGATTTTTTTTGGTGTTTTTTTTTTTTAATGACACCAACATTTATTAAAGCATGCATTGGAATGACATAAAGGCTGCTACTGACTTTCATATGAATGAGTGTGAACTGAACACATATGACCCGTCATTTTACAACAGTTAATCCAAAATTTATTCTATTTAGTTCACTAAGAGGTGGCAGACTTCACTTGAGTCCCTCCAGACTTGTTCTCTGATACAGCTTGACCAGATGTGTACCTGGCATTGACATGGATGTTGTTGGTGGTTGATGAATATCTGGAGATGGACCCTCAGGGTCTCTCAATGCTGTTGCTATTCTGTATTATGGTTTGATAAAAACTGGAAAGGACAAAATGTGTGACGGTCATTGTTTGTTTTTTTGTTTGTTTGAGTTCTTCTTTCTGTGTAGATTGTATGGAAAATCTAACGTAAAGAGTTTTAGGCAGGATTTTTGTAGGTTAGTTTTGTAAAAGTCAGATATCCACTTTAGACCAATCATTTGGGCTTTCATCATTCATGATGAGAGAAAATATCTCCACAGACTCTACATTGTGTCCTGAGAGGCTTTGGGATATAAGAACTGAATAGCTGGTTAAACATGTCCACCTCTCCCTGCAGGCTGTGGAGGAAACCAAGCTAACTAGATTAGATTAGATCTGAAATTGAAGAATTAAAGTGAGATGTCCTGAATCTTTGTGTCTCTAAAATCTGTCTGAAGGCAGGCATTAATTTTCCTATTTCTTCTAAGGTCTTGTGGACGTATGTGTGAATGAAAAAACCAGAAAATATTCCTGCTGAATTTTATTGCCTCCTATTTATATTAGGAAGAGATGGTGAGAAAAAGAACATCCCAATTTTTTTTGGACATTTGGCGCCTTTGAGAAGATGATGTTTGGTTATTTCATGGAGATTCTATAAAATTTATAGCTAAATGGAGTTTCTAAAACATTATTAAGTCTCAAGAGTATCTGAGCTAGGACTACACACTGGGAGATTTTGATTCGTTATATTTTGCCTTGTGAAACATGTAACAGTTTTGATTTTAGATTTTCTGACCCATGAGGACGAATAGTGATAGAAACCAGATTGAAATATGATGCTCTGTTTATGATTTAATCTCCCATGTGACTTTTGAAAGCAGATCAGTAATTTGCATTAGTGGAATTCTGGAAACACTTGTTAGAGAGTAGTTCCTCTGTTGGTCATAACAGTTCTTGATGTATGAAGAATTCCTTTGGTAGCTGAAACAGAAACATCACAGATGAAGCAATGCAAGGGCAGAGGAGTTGGCACAAATAATCCAGATACAGTGACTGTAAGAATAATGCAGCTGTGTGAATATGCTGCCAGTGTCTTATTAGATCACAAAACTCTTGTTTCTATGACTCCCTGTGACACTGTGTTATTGGACGTTACCGGCTTTCATGCCATTGTGGAGGTCCCGGGAAAGGTGATTTAAAACACAGGGCGCAGTTGCCAGTTTTTAAACTGCTTCCCCATTCCCCAGTTTTAACACTAGCAGTTTTGAGGAAAGTAGATGTATTTTATCTGCAATGGTGATGCTTCTTGTAGTTTTCTTATTTCTAGGAATAGGATCTGAAGTATATGTTTGTAACAAGAAACTCTGAAGGATGTTTATAATGGTCTTAGTATTATTTGTGCACTTCAGAGGCTTCTCATTCTGACTGGAGACAACATATGCATGTCTTAGGCTATTCAAATAAATGAATGTCTGGGCTGGAATAATCTGTGCAGCAATGAAAAAGAGAAGAAGGTTAAAAGCTAAATGAGAGCATTCAGAAGATTTACAATCAGCTGTGAAAGATGCTTCCTTGCACTAAAGCTAATCAAGACAATGAATTTTCATGTTTCTCTTGTACTGCAGAGGAAATTGAATCAGACGTCTCCTGGGGATTCCGTTATTATTTGGCATTCACACGCTGGCACCCACACTTCTTCAGCTGCTGGCAATGAGAGAACTTCCATGTACATACGGTAACTCAGCTTCTTACAAGAAAGTGAAGAAACAACATTTCCCAACAGTCCTAAACGTATGTTATCTAATGAAAAGAGATCCAGCACTTAGGTAATGAATGTGTTCATTCCCTAGCTGTTGGGTGGTCCAATTTTGTAAGCTGCATGGGACAGATTTGGGGCTTAGGATCCCTTGTGGGCTGTGTTTTGTTCTCACTGCTGGGAATGAGGGAATGGCTGTAGCCTGACACAAGGAGCTGGTTTGTGCTGCTGGGCTATGGATGGAGCAATGCTTGTGACTAGTGACAAGAGGCAAAGGCTTCCCACCTGCAGCAGCAGCTGCCCTGGTCCCTGTGACAAAGCATGGCTGGTGCAAAGAGAGGAGGAGGCATTTTTGAACATGCTGCTTCCCCTCTACTTTGGGTAAAAGGAAGCAAGCCAGGACTGCCAGTTAGACCAAGCTGCACAAGGATTGTGTATTTGTAAATCAAGGAGAAGTAAAACTTACCCAGCAGCATTATGCCTTTTTTAAAAATGCAAGCATGCTATTCTCTTGCTTTAGATTTGGGGGCCTTTTTTTTTTTTTTTTTTTTTTGAGAGGGGCACAAAATAAAAAGTGACCCTTTTAGTGCCTTGGGTAAAGAGAGAGACTACAAAATAATGATTCAGTTAAAACCATAAGGTACACATCCAGCTAGCTGGCTCAGGTCATCTGTTTTAGGAGATTAGTCTTGCTTGGGATTAACTTGCCCTGGTGCTAGCACATCATGTTTTGATAGTTAAGACTTATTTAGTCAATTCCTTTCTGGTATTTCAAGATTTATAAATTGTAAGCCAATCTTTGACTTTTCAGAATCTGTGCAAGATTTAAATCAGTAAAAGAATATTATTCAGCAATTCCTGGCAGATGGATATGTCACAGAATAGCTGTCCTGTTTTTATTAGATCCAGAGGATATAATTAAGACTTTCTTTTTTTTCTGCAAAAAGAATGTGAGACAGTATTTTATTTAAAAAAATGTGTTCCAGATTGCTCAGAATCACAGTTTTCATGGATCATTTAAGAACAGCTAAAAACCCCCATGAGCTGCTACTTCATAAAAGATAGTTACTCAATACAAGCATTTTTTTTCCATTTTCTCTAAGTGAAAATGGACATCAGGCAGGGTTTCATTAGAAAGAGCAAAGTTATTGACATTCCAGCTCTTTCTAAGCTATGAAAATCAATTAAAGATGGTATGGACTCATGGTATATAACAAAAAACAGTCAGCCCTCCCTGCTGCCCCATGGAGCAGGTGTTGCCCAGCTAGCTCTGATGGGGAGGTGGGCAGGCCGGGTGGCACCTGCACCCAGAAATAAGGAGAGGAAAACCAGGACAGTATCCATATAGCTTCCTGGGGTTTGCCCTGTGCTCTTTGCCCCTCCTGCAGTAACAAAGGTAATGGGAGGATTGGTTTGCTGACTTTGGGGGTTTTTTTTGGAAGAGAAATGCATGAATTATAAGTTTCCATCTGCTTGTTCCCTGAACATTGAAGGAGAAAAGGGTAAGTAGGAGTTTGCTTTTCCAGGAGCTGAGGAACTAAAAAAGACAGAAGTTCCTAGTTAGGGGCTCTGGGTTTCTTTTTGAGAAAAGCTTTAGGAGGTAGAGTATAATAATAGTTTAAAGGGTAGGGGAATCTTGAAGGTATGGGCATATTTGTGATGTTGTAGTGTGCCTCAGCATATTTCGATTTTTAGTCCTGAACATAAGAGATGTATCCCATGAATGTTGCTGCCCCTTTATATAAATCAAGCGGGAATTCATGACTCCATGAGGAGAAGTTGGAGAGAAATCTAATTAAGTGTGTAGTGTGAGAAAAGAAGCTGTAGTTTATCTATGATAAAGGAGGTGTGATCTACTGGCTTGTGTTGAAGAATTTTCCATGGAAATAAAAGAGAGAGGAGAGAGAGGAGACTTACAAAAAGCTTTCTGGGTAAAGTTCTTATGATTTTCCACTTGGGATGAGCTCACTCCATAATGTTCTCCTTCTACAGGAAAATATAGAGTGCCTTACAAAGGGAAAATGCAAGGGCTGAGAAAGTGTTTTCCTGGTTGTAGGTTTTGTAAAGTGATTGCTATTAGTAAAAAGAGTCATGCAACTGCATATATAATACCTCTGTTGGGTATTGCTAGAGGTATTGCTCTAGCTCAGAAAATTAGTATTTTTTTTTTTTTACTTACAACAACTAGAGTGCTAATACTGTAGTCAAATTTGAATAGGCTTTCCTGTGGAGATGCTTTTTGCTAATGCACAAAATACTCTTCTTTAATGATTGGAAACATCTATAAATTGTGAGGTATTGAACAATCTTCTCCTCCTCCCCTATGTGTACACCCCATGCACATTGGTTTTCTGCTAGCATAGTGAGATGAACTTGGATGTCCCTATTCCTTCCTGCAAGAGGGGTTTGTGTGTAAGTGAATTTGTTTCTATGGTATGCTCACACTGTCTTTGTGTGCGGCAGGAGAGAAAACATCCTTTGGCAGGAGAAGGTGAGGGGACAGGAAGACTTGCTTGGTTTTTAAGTTAGTCAGTGACCTCTGAGTTGTCCTGATGGGCTTATTATCTGCACGCTACTGTAGAAATAAAATGCTGTGTCCTTCTCTCTGACTGCTTTCTGACTGTTAGGGTCTTACTTTGTATTGAAACAGCATGTTTTAATTTGTATTGAAGTCTAGCTTTCCTCTGGGGCAGCCCTTTCCTGTGTGAGTGCTGTTCTTGTCCTGCTTGGTCAGCCATACATCTGACTGAAGCTTATATTTGCGTTCTGGATGAGTAAGCAGAGCTAGTGGTTTAAGTTTTGCAACAGGGAATTGGCAGCAACTTCTTGAAGATTGGCCTCTGTTTTTGTGGAAGATGCTTCTCTGTGAGATAACTGGCAGCTTGGATGAAACAGTTGCTCAATTATGTAGAGAAATCTCTTCAAATTAATCCTTGATGGCAGGAGAATTAGTGCCTTAGTAATGCCTGGAAGTTGTCTCTGCAAGTATAATTGAAACACTAACATGCATAGTAGCAGTTATGAATTTCAGGAGTTGTAAGCAGAACTTCCAGCTCTGGTAAACTGACCCTTAGTTGCTTATGTTGTCCGTGGATGCCCATCCCTTTCTCATGCCTCTCCTATATCTGCAAAATAGGTATTGGAGTGGAGGAATACTTGTCTTTCAGATGTGTGACGTATACTTTTGCTGTAACAGGGTGTTTCATGTTATGAAGTACATTGAAATTAGCCAGGTGCTGATGCAGAGAGGTGCTGTCCCCAGATGTTCTGGATATACCTGAGCTGAAACAATTATCCACTGAGGGGAGAGATGCCGTTGTTTATATACCACCCTGTATAATAGTTAGATTATGCTAAAGCTGCCTCACATTAAGTTGTGTGTTGCTAAATTACCAATACAACAAATGTTTATCTCAACCTTTGTGCACCTCTTTCCCTGAAGTTGAAAAGCACTGAAATGCTAGTTATGAAGGCTTCATATGCTATAAGCAGTACCATCCTTTTTAAAAGTAGGGGTGAACCATAGTCAGTACATCAGGAATTATGGTATTTGTGACATTTAATTTCTTATGCTAAGGCATATAATTGTGCTGTGTAGTGCTATTAATAGTAAAGGACTTTATCTGTGAATTTTCAGGGAAAATATATGCTTTTGGAAGGTAATTAATACCAAAAGGTAATAGTATGTGATGCGGTCTCCCCATCCCAAGATTTTTTTCAATAAAATCTTACTTGTAAGACTTTTAATCTTGAGAACAAAGTAGAAAATGTTAGGCCTGTCTGGAGACACCTACCAAAAGTATTTTTGGTGGTTGGTTTGTTTTTTTTTTTTGAGCAGGCAAATGTGTGTTGCTACTCCTGTGATTTACTGTTCTTCCAAGACAGAACTGGTTAGGAACACTGCCTTGTTTAGATGCCTTCCTGAATAGGGTTTGTGCAGGGGGAAAATGTTAGGCCAAACTTTTTTTTGGAGAAGGATTTGTTCACCTCAGGTATGCTTGATGTATCTTTCCACCTTTTCTGGTCTTTACTGCAAAGTGTTTCAGGGGGATCAATGACTTTCAGGTACTTTTAATGTGGTGTGGATTAACTGAAATAAAAATAGTTTGAAGATTCAACTTTAATGAGGCAGACCCAGAGATCTAAATTGAATGCTGCAGTTACCTGTAACATGAAAGAAGAATGAGCTTCATAGAGTCAGTTTATATGTAGTTTTTCCTAAAGTGACACAACTTTGAGTAAAACTAACAGTCTTCCATACGTACACATCTCATTATTCTTAAGGAATGCCTTATTTAGTACCTTTAGATGATAATTCTGGATCTTAGCTGGGATGCCAGTCACATTAGACTTGAACAGACAGGATATGTCATTTTTACAGGCTGCTTGAGGCAGTCTCCTGGGGAAAAAGTCACAAGTAGGAATCACTTTGATCTCTCTCAAGTGAGTGCTCTAATGACCATTAACTGGTACGCACTAGGAGTAAAAAAAATCACTGGCTTATCCAAAATCAGAAAAAATTGAGTTACTTGGAATAATGCTATATGAAAAAGATACACATTATATTTGGGGGAATATTCATTAGACTGGTGATATTGACAGAGTTGTTTTTGCAACACTTGGAGACCGAAACCGCTTCTAAATCTTGATGTAAAGATGTATGATACAGAGAATCCTCTTTAATCATGAGAACTGACATGCTGTGTAGGTGTTGTACTGGTCATGCAGTGATGAATGTTCACTGGTTTTAATGTTTTCTCAAAATGCATCAACCAATAATACTTCAAAGCATTCTTGAGACCTTCTAGTGAAGAAAACTGAAATAGGTCAGAGTGACATTGACCTTTGAAGAAAACTCAAACTGGATCTGAAGAAGAGCCTTAAGGCTCTTTTCCAGTCCATCAAACTTGACCTTTCATCATAATCTGTTTTGTTTTGAGCATAGATTTTCACATATCTACATATTCATGCCAAATAAATGCTCCTGATCTCAATTATTAAGTCAGGAACAAAAAAGAATAGCAAACGCTTTTTGATAGCTAGCAAGAATTCTGCACAAGATGCAAACACCTAATACAGAGTAAAATCTCATTTCGGCATAATGCCTGTTGGATATCATGTAAATAATAAGTATCATGCACATTGGGATAAGTAGTTTTAAAAATAACTTCAGGAGTAGAATAAGCAGTTTTACTTCTTGTTATGGGGATGAACTATGAAAATTTGTTTTAATTCTGTTTCTGTAAGGCTGCGTTTACAGGGCCAGATGGCAGCCTATGAATTGTAGTGTAGCTAGAGAGAAAATAGGCCCTCATCACAAGCAGCTAGTCATGAAAATTTAAGGGCCGTATTAGTCTTGATATAAATGTGCATATAACCATAGTAACCATAGTGCTGATGGGTATAATTGTGCTGGCTCCAATATACTACCTTGTTTGCTAAGCAGTGAATTAGCTAAGGGTGACACTGTTCCTTGTCTTCAAAAAGTTGATTTTGTGTTAGCTGGAGTAAAGGAGGTGTGCTTGCACTTTTAGCAGTTAAAATCTTGACTTTGTGCACATGATGTTGTGCCAAGTTCAGTGCTGGAAATTTCCTGGTTTTTGAAGTTTTGCATGTATTCTTAGAATTCTAGCTGATAAGACAGTGTTTCTGAGTAGGTAAGAGAGTATTTCTTGCAAATGTGAGTGCTATGAGGTTTAAATTGAGTGAAAGGAATGTGTTACACACAGTGGACTGAAACAGCAATCTGTAGTTCATACTCAATTTCTTGGATTTTTTTATGGTAAACAACTGAAAGAAATTTGCAATGAGGTTTGCAAGGCTTCAGGTGGTCTGCAACCTTGTGTGTTCTTTTGTGCCTCCATGAAAACTTTGTACCTTTAATTCTTCAGATTTTTTGAATGCATTCAGATGTTAACACTTCTGCCCTTACTGTGACTCAGTGTGCCATGCCCTGTGCAGCAAATCCACAGTTGGTAATAAAAAGATCTGATTTTTCTGTCATTAAGAGAAAACGGAATTGTGAACTTTTGATACAGGTCTATTGGGGTCTATTATCTGCGAATTTTCAGGGAAAATGTATGCTTTTGGAAGTTTCTAACTGGTTTGCCTCTCAACATAACTAGATTTTCATTCTATGTTGTTCTAAAGAAGAAGTCCATGGAAGTCCTCAGAGAATTGGAACTATCAAAGCCTAAGCCTCAAGTTGTCTGCCAATTTAGCATCTGAGGGAGGAGAGTGAGCAGAGAATTAGATTTTTAACTTTCTGCTGACTTTTTTGAAACCCATAGGGACTTGAGTCTTCTGAGACAGGTCTCCTGTGTCAAATTGAAATTGATTAGGGTTCTAAAGCTTACATTTTCTATCTTCTAAGCCCTTGTAACAGATGTTGAGAGGAAAATTTTAAGAATATCAGCTTAGTTTTTCTTCCTCTTGGAAGATATGCTGATTTTAGTCAAGGATGCATTAAGAATGAAATAACCAGCTTCATGCTTTACATGATAGTCCAGTAACTCTCCCTATAGGGGGAGAGGAATCTGAGTCTTAAAGCCATATACCTAATACTGCCTGTCTCTGTTGGGAGTCAGAATCTCAGTGGCTGACACTGCTGTCTGAAAGGTGTGCTGGGGGGTTATTTTATTTAATGTCCTGAAGGTACTAGAAAATTAATAAAGTGTGTTACTGTCTTCAGGGAAACCTATGACCTTAAATGAGGTTACTTTTGAGCTGAAGGATTGCTGTATTTGATCTGCTTTTGGGATTAAGACCAAAGACAGATGACTACCAAAGCATGTATGGTTTGTCAATTGTGAACTGACACGTCTGTGGGAAATTGGAAAGAGGAACAGACTTGGTAGAACAACTCTTGTATACCCTGTCCTACCAGAGCCTCCAAATAAATGGAGATCTGTATAGGTAGGATTTGAATGGTTCTAGAGCCTAATAACTTTATTTTGTTAATTTGAATTGGACCTGAAGTAGTAGCAGTCATCCCTGACCTTGCATATGATTTATGGTCCTAGCTGGCTGGCCCTGTAATGGGGCTGCATTGCCCAGGACATCAGTGGTGGGAGTCCAGTAATAGCTCAGTTTTGTTACAAGCCAACTGGAACTACCTGAGCAGGTTTTGGAAGCCATACTGAGCTCTGTTTCTAATTCTAATTTCTGTTTCTAGTTCAAAGCTACCTACTATGCTGACTGCAGATTAATAATTCAGGGTATGTCTGTCTTATTTTGTCTGCCTCTGTCTGAAAAATGATGTCTTGCACATGGCTTATGTGACCATCAAATCTGAGATTAATACAGCCACCCACAGAGCTGAGGATGAGGAAGGAAATAAAAAGAAATGGGAAACTTGTGCTTTACATACTCTGTGAAGTAGCACAATTGGACAGGGATGTCCTATATTTAAAAGGATATCAAACAAGAGGTCACTCATGTTGAATTGTTTGTAGGTAAGTCTGTCTATACTCAAGGTCTAAGAAAGCAATCCACAGAGGTAGTCATTCAAAAAACTTCATAGCTGTGGAAATAAATACAGATTCTGTGAAAAAGAATGTGCTTGAGTTAAAAATGGTCATGTGTTTATTTAACTGAGGATATGAAAATCAATCCAATTTATTGGACAAGAAAGCACATCAAACTGGAAATTTCAACTGGAGATCAGTAGGAAAAAGTTCTTAAGCTCTGTTGCATAATTCATAATTTCACTGACTTATTTTTGTTCAAGAAATACAAACCTAGAAGAATTACTGCATATACCATTACACTGGCTTTTCAAAAAGAGACAAGCTCTGTATAAAGATAACATAGTAGAAAATTGAAATGCAACTGCAGAAAAGGAGAACTATATTAATCCTTTTTGTTGCAAGCAAACACTTTTATAAACTGAAATGCTTGTTAAAAAAGTGCTAATTAGCATTTCAGGTCCTCTTCATGGAAAGCTATCACATTATAATTAAACTGGTGTGAAGTACTTATACTCTTATTTACAGTGAAATGCATATTTTTGACTTGTATTTGTCCAGCTGGAAGTTGTAGTATCACTGTAGTTCAGCAGAGTCAGAAAGTTATCTTTTTAAAGCAATTGTAAAATACAATAGCTGTGTGAAAAGATATGTAGCTTAAAAGCAAATAATTATAAAAGAAAGTAATCTGAGAACTAATTAATATCACAACTAAATTTGTAATATGCTTATAAGCAGATGAAGAACCAGTTGACAGCCTAATCTCTTGTCCCTGCCAATGTACAACTAAAGTTACAGTAAAACTTCCATATTAGTCTTTCATCTTGCAATAAAAAATAACCTTGCAGACCTTAAACAAGAGGTGGGGAAAAAATACAATATTTGTTCTACTTATACTTTTTTGTTATAATAGCATTTGAATGACATGCAAGCCTAATCTTTAGGTGGTGTGAGGTAGCACTTGCCTTCTCTATTTAAAATAGCCTCCAAGTAATTAAGTTTCTTCCTGATATTTTCTGTGGTTTTTGAAAAGGTACAGGAATTAACATTCTAAACTCAGTGCTGTTGTTCTAGAAGATGAAGCCATTTCTGGACTAACTTCAGTAGCTACTGAATCAGATGCAGGAAAGGCATTTAGAGGGATTTGGGATTGCTTTCCCTGGTTTGTGTGTGGGTTGGTTTTTTTTTTGTTGTAACAAATTCTCCTCTTTGTAGACCTGTGAAGAGCCATATTGCTCTTTTTCTCTGAAACTTTTCTTACTGGATTTGTGGTCAACTCTAACCTCAGAAGCTGTTTTTCACAGCTCGTATTATCTGCTGATATGAACATATTTAAAACTGAATTGTGAGGAGAGCTGGCCGAAGACTTAACACCACAAAAGAAAGTAAGAACTACAGTCCTGTAGTATTACTGAATAAGGAATGTATGACTAGAGATCATGAGCCTAAGGCCTCATTTGTTTGTATCTGGTAGTCTTTTAATGAGAAGTTAAAGTGGGTATTTGCCATTGTTGCCTTGATTTGGTAAGTTTGCATCTACTTGGGCAGGCAGTAGTGGTTACATGTGTTCCTGTAAAGTGATTTACACAGCACGTGAGTAAATCTAAACCAAGTATTAGCATGACAATAATGATGTTTCTCTAGTCAAAACTGAATGACAACATATCCCTCACAATTTCTGCCAAGTTCCTCCTAATAGCTAGTATCTCCTTTTGCCGTAGGTTTCCTGCTCTGGTGAATTTATTTAATTCTATGTCTGTGCAGTTCCTAACATGGCTGTGTCCTGAATCATGGTGAAGACTAATAAAATTAAGTAGTAATGACTAGCGGCTTTAGAATGAGGCATTAGTTCTCTCTGTATGTGCTGTACCCATGACAATGTGCAATATTTTTCCAAACACTTATTTCTGACTTAGTTGTGATGAGCTCATGACCTAATTTTAGATATGGTTAGCTCTTGTAACATTATATCTTTAGTATAACTGTAGCTGCAATTATTTGTGTAAATGACAGTTTTTAAGGAAGTTTCCTTGCTGCTGGGTACACTGCATTCTTTGGAGGTCATGGTCTTCATGAGTGCTAGAAAACCATGCAAGTGTGTGTCTGTATGGAAAAGCAAGAGATTTTTCAAAGGTTCTCCCAGATTGTTTAACTACATTTGCTTTGAATAAATTAGGTAGCAAAAAAAAAAAATCCAGTTAAATAAGAGCAGACTTGGAGGCCTTTTAAGTGGTTGGAATATGCAGCCTTTATTTAAAAGTAGTTGGAATATGCAAGTTGGCAGTCCAGGAGCAAATGACAGTGGAAATACCCACCAACAAAAGCATAGTGTGCTGATTTTGGCTGGTGTACAGTTAATTTTCTTCTCAGGGGCTGGTATGGGGCTATGTTTTGGATTTGGGCTGGAAACAGTGTTGATAACAAAGGGATGAGGAAAGCTTTTGTTACTGCTGAGGAGTGCAGGGCCGCCTTTGCTTCTGACTCCACCCCACCAGCAGAGAGGCTGTGGGTGCACAAGAAGCTGGGATGGGACACAGCTGACCCCAGCTGATCAAAGGTATTTACGTATCACATGGCATCGTGCTCAGCACATAGAGTGGGAAGTAGGACAAAGCCAGGGATGTTCAGAGCGATGAGTACATCTTCCCAAGTCACCATTATGTGTGATGGAGTTCTGCTTTGCTGGAAATGACTGAACACCTGCCTGCCCATGGGAAGTGGGTAATGAATTACTTGGTTTGCTTTGCTTGTACATGGGCCTGTTGTGTTACCTGGGGAACTGTCTTTTTCTCAACCCATGAGTTTTACCCTTCCAATTTTCTTCCCCATCGCATTGTGTGGGGCTTGGTTGCCAGCTGGGGTTTAACTGTGATACATAGGGAAATGATCAAACATTGGTCATTGTATGCCCTATTTGGGGCATTCCTGGGATCTCAAAATAGGATTTTTTTCTTATGGAAGTGTAATGGGTGCCTACAAGCAAACTGAGTTTACAGAAAATATAAATAGCAAGGTTCCCTTTTGAATGCAGGTTTTCATGCACCTGTGACTAATAACAAGTGGTGATGTGATGGAAACTTCCCATTAGAATTGGGCAAGAAGAACACAGATATGTGTGAGCAAATTCCCATTGTTAAAGGTTTTTAACTTAATTATGTCATGGCTGGGTTATCTCGAAAGGTAGTTGCAAATGTGAATTGACATGGAGGCAGAAGAAAGGACAAACCTTAGCTGCATGAAAGTCAAGTAAGAGGCAAATGGATGAAAAGATTTTTAGAAGCAATAAAAATTGAATTACCCAAAAGCAGTAGGCTTGCCTCTTCCTATTAGGCATTTTAATGTAGAAAATGCGTCACTGCTCTGCTTGAGTCAGTGTGAAATGCTTATAGATTCAACTTTTTAGTATAATGAAGGAGTATTATTGTAACAGACAATTTAAGCAGGAGGAAACTTGCCTGTTTGCAGTTGTCTTTCAGATATACTGCCTAAAGTCTTTGTAAATCCATGAGTAAGGTGGTGATGTGATACAGTCTGCTCTTTCTCCTGATGTGCTGTCTCCTGTATCTGTAGAAATTTTGGGCTTTCTCTTTTCTAGTTGTTGTTTAAAAAAATAAAGGCAAAAAAGGCAAAAGAAAAGTCCACAAAAGGTTTTGTGTCGGGTGCCTTAACTTTTGTAAGCAGTTTCTTCCCTGGGATTGCTGGAGCTGGAGAGAGAGGCAGAAGGCATGTACCTATGGCAGAGAAGTCTTGAAGCTTGTATCCCATAATATTTTTTTGACTTGCCCTTTTTTAAAGGTGTAAAAATCCACAGAGGTTTATTTCACTCTGCATTCTAGCAAAAAAGCAAAACAGGTGAGAGAGGCCACCTGTGAAACAGCAGCTGCTGGTCGGCTGTATCTCCTACTTGGCGTGTAGGTGCTAAAGTGGACTGTGCATAGAGGACGGTAACTGTAGTCCCTGCTCTCTTCCTTCTACCTGTCTTCCTTTCCTGTCAGCTCAGTAACATTAGAGGACTTCTAGAGGGGTTAGGATTATTGCTATAAGACTGGGAGCAAAGACAGGAAATTCATTTACTTGTGCTGAACTGCAGGAGGCCAGGCCTAAGATTTACTCTTTGGTTCTGTAGGTATCTTCTGCTTCTCCTAAATTTAATTTCTTGTTATGTATTTTCATAAGCTTTTTTCATCTATACTGAATTAATTTTTCAGGGAACTTTACGTAGTGTCATTTCTTGACTAGCTATGTTTAAAGAGGATAAAAATATTGAAACTAATCAGAAAGAAATCCAAGTGTTTAGGACTTCAGGAATAAAAGCATACAGGCTGTGAGTCCTCTTAGTGACCTTACAACTGTCTTGTCCTGGAGGTAAAAAGACATTATGTTGAAATGTCAGAGATGTAACATCAACTTAATTGAGAAATGTGAATGAAGAATGGAGAATTTTAAATTTTTTTTAATTGTAATCTGTCATTGCAATAGACTTACTGTGAGGTCATAAAGGTGCAGATAGTTGTAGTGATGCTGATATCAAAACACGTATAGCAGACTGCTCATGAGGCACATACGGAAGACCAGGTTTGACTAATGGGAGGCAAGTTTATATGAGAATCCAATTGATATCTGAGCTTTTAAAGTGTGACAGGATTACAAATCTAGACTGCATGCTGAATCCTCAACTGATAACCTTAGGTTATATGTAAATAAAACTCTACCAAAAAAATCTTGTTGCTCTTTCAGTTGGTTTTATTTGGGTACATATCACATAGGAACACACTTTTATCACAATTTAGTCATGTGCTGTAACAATAAGATACTACTTATTGAGACATCTGGTGATTCCATATCACAGATTTCCTAACTGTTTAATGTATATGCAGGCAGATATGTGTGTGTATTTAGTGGTGTCTTTACAACCTGAATTCTCTTTTATTTTGTGTTTATTTCTGATCTCTCCTTTGGCCTTTCTCTAGTAGTGTAAGTATTGCTTTGGAAGATAATATTCCTTCTTAACACTGTTTTTCAAGGAAATCAGAATCAGGCTTTGAGAACTGTATTTTTCTTCATGGGTAATTTTTTTCAAAGGGGTTTATGCAAATATGAAAACTTCATAGAATCTGTCAATTTAGAAATTTAACTGACAGTTTATTACTGATACTGAGAAAGGACATGCATGTCACTTTCACAGATCCTTTTCCAGCCAGGGAAGGAACTAGGTCACCAAAATTTTATCAGAGAAGTGGCTTTACTTATGGTTGTAGGATAAAGTTTAGTGTTTTTACCTCAAAAGATACTATGTAGTTCTGAAACACTTGTTATAGGTATTCAAATTCTTATTAATATAGAGTTAGAAAATTGTCTCATGAGAAATATGGAGCAATTTGTATCAAAGAACTGAGATTTAACTGAGAAATAACTTAATCCACAATTTCAATTTCATTTAAAGCAGAAGCCTGTTTTGATTTGCATATTCCCTGTTCTCTGTAGAAATTTTATCTCTGGAGTCCATAAGGGAAAACCCCCCCCAACTTTTATAGGTTGGATGGGTAACCTTTTCCTTTTGTTAATTCCTTTGTTAATTTGTGGCTGCCATCAAAGTGTAGGTTTAGTCAAAGCAGTTTTTTTGAAAGCAAATACAGAGCAAGATGCTAGTAGTGATTGTATTGCAGAGTGAGGAGACATCCCTGCAAAGCAGATTCTCTATTAATAAGGGAAAGAGACAGTGTTTATTGCATAGGAAGAGGTGACATTTGGTTGCATGAATACACTCTAGGGCTCCTGATGACACTTCCTTCTTTCTCAATAATTTAAAATCAGGCCATGAGTAATGGTCCTGTATTTATTAACCCTATTTAGATTGCTAAACAAGAGATTGCCTGAAGTTGAGGGAAATCCTTGATACTTATCAAAAGCCATGCAAGGCCAGTTCAAATGTAAGCATATATGTAAGCACTGTGGGTATCTGGACTGATATATTAAGCTTCAAAATCCTTCTGATGTGCAGTGATGGCAAAGACTTACCTATACTTGCTATGTTAGTAGCTGTTTTTTACTTGAGACTTAGTCTGTAGTCATTACCTTTCACTATGTTAGCAGATTTTTTTTTTTTTTTTTTTTGGGATGTGGTGTTGATTTTATTGAATCGATAAAACTCTAAATGCTCCAGGGCTTGTTTCTCTGATAGTCTTGTAGTTCTTAGTAAAAAAAGAGACCCTTGGTTGAAGAGTGAAAGGGTAACAGTTGCAGTGTAACTAACCTTGAATACTGGAATTCAGTCCAGTCTTGTGTAAATTTGCATTCTTTGAATGTTGACATGCTAGTTTCTCTTTCCACAATTTCCAGCTGTGACTGGAAGGTTCTTCTTTTGTTTTCATGTCCCCTAGGTATCTTAAACTGATGGAAACTAGATGGCCTAAAGCAAAAAGCTTAAACTAAGAATGTCACTCTGTTCTCTCTGAGCATGTTGCAGACTTTTATAATTTTGGCTTCACATGAGCAGGCTCTATTATAAGAGGAAATAGGTACAAAAGTGATACTGCAGGATCACTCTCATTCCCCAAGTCTTTTACATTCATGCCACTCTTTCTCATACTGTTAGCAAGGAATTCCTGTAAATTTGCTTTAGCACTGGCAGCAGGGGTGATATAGCCCTAAGAACACCTGTGAAGAGAGGCTATCAAGTTCCTGGCATTGTTTTCCTGCCTATTTCTTCTAGAGCTCTGACATGTGCCCCTTGGCATGTAAGTTTTTCCTGTGTTGGAGGCTACTCTGTAACAGTAGAAGCTGACTTGAGAAAGAAAGGGGTGAGTGGATTTATTTTATGTAATTAGCTCAGAATTGTTGACTTCTGTTTTATTTATAACTCCCTTTATGAATGATGAGATCAACACAAAGATGTCTGGATAGAATGAATCCTGTTTTCAGGAGATGCAAGTCTTAAATGTAGGCCAAGTAAAGCTTAATTTGTAGATTCAGAAACAGTTATTTGAGGTGTGGTGGTACTTTACTGCAATCACTGAGATTCAGGATTTCTTCTCATTGAGGAGCTGAGTGCATGTCCATTTCTTTATCTGTTTCTGGGTTTAAAATGTTTGCCACCGAATATTCTGATTGTGGAGGCTAGAATGATCAAAGTTGAGGTTTGAAAGGAATTCATGACCTTTGTTTCAAAGAGGATAAAGAGTTTTTGAAGATAGTTTGTTGGAAGGCTGCTTCCAAGCACTTTGCAACTCAAAGTGGCATTTGAAAGTCAACTGCCCATACAGAATTGCTAGAAAGGATTCTTCCAGGCAAAATTGCACAGTTGACTAATCTACCCTTAAGAGAGATGTGTTATGTCCAGTACACTTGAAGCTACTGGGATTCACACTATAAATAATGTAGTGAACCATGTCCTGGAGCTTGATGATCATTGCTATGTGAAAACAGTTGGTTTCAATAGTAAAAAACAATGGCTTGTGTGCTCTCAATAAGATCAAACTAATGGTGGGGAGCAGGATCTTGTACTAAAAATTTGTACCAAGTCAGAGATTAAGAGCTAGAGTATATCTTATTGGAATGTTTCATGTATAATAATCATAAGGTTTCTGCATCAAATTATTTATTGTGAATTTTTGGGAGTGTGGAAGATTTGATAAAAGGGACCTGGGTAGGTCATTTAGTCTGAGCTCGTGCTCAGTGCAGGACTCTGGTCACTATTAGGTCAGCTCAGTTGTGGTTTTGTCTAGCTGAATTCTGAGAGCCTTCAGTACTGGAAATTCCATGAGAATCCTGATTAACCTGTTCCAGGGCTGCATTAATGCTAATTAAGAGGCTGTGTCTAATGTTCAGACTGAACCTTCGGAAGTGATAACTGATCCAAGTGATTTATGTGAGTGGCATTCAGTGAACTGTTTGCTCACAAAATACATTAATTAGAATCATGGAACGGTTTGGGTTGGAAGAGACCTTAAAGATCATCTAGTTCCAACTTGCTTGTGATGGGCAGGTGCACCCTCCACTAGACCAGATTGCTCAAGGCCTTATCCAGCCTGGCCTTTAACACTTCCGAGGATGGGGAATCCTCACCTTTTCTGGGCAACAAAGAAGTTGTTTGGTTTAGTTTTCTTAGCCAGGCTTGTAAAGATGTATGTTAGAATTGAAAGATGCTTCCAAATGCTTGTTTCAGGAGCTCAAACCAAGCATGAATATAGTTATGGAACAGCCTCTTGCCTCAGATAGAAAATGTTTTCTATTAAGCAAATAGTATGATATATTAAATTCGATATTCTTTGAAGTTACAGTAATAAAAAGTGAACTTTTCCTGTCACATGAGGCTCACATAATGTAAATATTGCTTAATTTTTGGATCTTGTATTATCAATCTCAGTTTAGTGATTTTGAGCTAATTTATAGAAGGTCATTAGGTAAGATGTCACAGGAGCTTGATCAAAGGAGCCTGTAAGGAAGCGTGATGTAGTATGACTGTCAGTTGTGATGACAAATATGCTGTTTGGGGACAGTATCATACTCACTGTAGATTTGATTGTACTTATAGAATACCAAATATTATATTTGAATATAATTTCTTGTTCTCTTGCCACTTATGGATCACTATATATGGTATCTTAAAACTCCTGGAGTATGGCCACTGTTCTGCTTTTGAATGGTTCATTTCTGAAGGCCTCATGGTGTTTCTGCTCTTTTATGACTAGGAGAAATCATTTGCTGTTAAGCTACAACTCCATGTTTACTATATCATGCATAATAATAAAAATACCATGATAAACACTCTGACTGTTGGTAAGAATAGAACTATAGCCATGCTTGGTCCTTGCAGCTTTCCTAAAAAGAATGTTTCAGCCTAAACCTAGTGCAAGATTCTTGTAGTGGTTTATCAGAAGAAACACAGTGGATGAAGCTGCTGTTCTATCCTTTTACAAATACCTGTAATATGTTTTCTCTTTTCTAGATGCTAACATTTAGGCTACATCTACATAACATGAGGCACTGTCCCTGTAGAACTTTGAATGAGGGAGCTTAGATAATCAAATGGTTAGAGATGCATGATAGCAGATAGTGCTTGGGATGAATATTCCTGTTGAGAAGCAGAAGGTATATTCAGAGGAGTGCTGTGCTAATTTTGGTTTCTTGTTCTGCAGATATGCTCTAAACTCTTCTTTCCTCTAAATAACATGTAAAATATATTTCTTTTTCTTATCAACCATGAATCTACATATTTTTCTAAAAATTTCCCTGGATCTTTCAATGAGAATCTGATACAACAAGAGAATGCTTAAGTAGGAGTCCAGCTTAGCTCAGGAGATCACCAACTTCAAAAACTGCTTTTGGGTCACTTTTAAATAAGAGAAAAATTGGCAAATTGGTGTATTTTTTTTCCTCCTGTGAGTAAGGCTCTCTTGGGTGTCAGGTTTTTTTTTATTTTGCACAAGTGATAAATTATTTGATATTATGAGATGCAATAGGGAGTAAACATTTACTTATACTTTCACTAAATACAGTAGATGGATCAGTTGTATGTGCAGACGGGGCTGCCAAAGGTCACTTCTCTCTGCCATCCCCAGATGCATTTAAAACACTGAAATGTATTCTTAATCAAACAAATCCTAGTGAAATTATAAAAAAATTATATATTACTTTCAAGATGATATGTTATTGTTAGTAGTGTTCTGGAAATGGTGTTGGTAACAATATGAAAATTAAGATAAAACAGACCTTTCTTTGATGACGTGATTACAATGATGGGTGCAAAAAATTCTTTGATTAAGATTTAATTTTTAAAAGAAAATGCATTCTTATAGCTAAAGCTCTGCAGGCTTTACTTGAGCTAGATCATATTAACATAGATGTTCTATATTCATGTAAAAGTCCTTCTTAATGCACTGCTAGGACTGAAAATGAACTTTGGATAATTTAGTGTGAAGATGAAAGACACATCTACTCCTCTCAGTATGCTTCTCCATAACTTTAGAAATTCACAAACAACAACATGCTCTTACAATTATAAACAATTCAATGTTATCTGTCAAACTTGATTTGACTTACATTTAATGGAAATCACAAAATGAGTATTTATCACTTTCAAGGAAAAGAGCCTTCAACTGGAGTGCTGTGTAGGAAAATGTGTACTCTAAAACCAACTGCTGTTATTACTAATGAAGTAGACTCCGCTGTAAAGTCTTTCATGCATCACATGAGCATGGATATTTTGATTTATTTGGTTTTATTGGTAACCAAAGAGCAAAGTTGGGGTTTGTCTTGCTTGTAAAACCTTTTGAGTGTGTTCATTCAAGGCTTGTCTTTATTCTGGGTCTCTTAGACTTTGATACTCAGGCACACTTTTAACATCCTGAATGTTCCTGCCTGAAGCCTGGCAACTGTGGTTCAATCCATGTGAGCCTTGGCTGCTGGACAGGCTTTGTCCAATAGGAACCTGGAGAAGCGTAATGTACTCTGGGTAGCTGGAAAGACTTCTTTTGACTTTATAATCCAAATTTACATGTCTTGACAGCTCAATATTTGTTAGCCAGCAGATTGCTGCTTCTCAAAATGCAAGCAAATATTTTGGGTGGGTAAACAGTAATATGTTTAGTGTAAGACCCCTGTACCCTGAAAATTTAATTTTTTAGGTATGTGTTGAAGCAGAGACTTCAGCATAATGGCAGTGGGGCTAGCAGTGAATAGAAGTAATTCATTGCTCCATGTGCTCACTTGATAGAAAATTGAGACCTAGTGGAGCTGCTGCATTGATTTAGAGCATTTGATTCTTGCCTACGTCTTTCACTTAAATATCTGTAAAAAACAGATCGTGTTTGTTTGCAACAACTTTCCTCTGTAAAAAGACATGCTTTTCTTTTCCCTGTGTTTTTAGGCTTACTTGCGTGGATGGTTTGATTTAAAAAGAAAAAAATGTTGAAACCAGACAAAGACTATTGTTAGATGCAGGTTGGTTTAGAACTTTATACTCTGGAAGTAAAGAAGTGAGGGAACAGTTTCAAAGTCTGAACCTGAATACAGACCGAAATTAATAGTTCCTTTTATGGTCTGATGATTTCTATGTAATCAAATTTGGAGATGCTCAAAATAACCCCCCTAAGATTAGGTTCTGTATCATCAGGATTCTACTTACATAATTATTATTCCATAAGCAAAAAGCATTCACTTAAAAGTGAGAATGAGTTAATGTATTACTAAAGCTTCCTGAAGTGCATGCCTGACTCAGTCACAGTAAATTCGTTTTATGTTTGAACATTTAATCCATCTAAACAATTTCTGATAGTGTTTCAGAAGTTAGCAAGAAATCGAAAGGGTTTGTTTTTGCTTTGAGCTGATTTTCAATAAGTGATATTAAAAAGAAAGGGAGGAAATGTAAGTTTGCGTAACTTTTGCTGATTTTCACCATTACTGTGATAGCTTTCATAGGTGACCAAAGTCATCTGCTTCTGCAAATTCAGAATCACAAGACTTCGCTTGTGTGAAGTAAAGAACATTTCTCAAAGGATCTGTGGTTGTCAGCCCTACCAGAGGGAAAAGAAGAGATGCAAATCTGGAAGAGAAGTGTAGTGTATTGATACACTCTGTCTCTGCCCAGGAGAGCAGAACCATCATGCTCAGAAAAGAGGTTGAAGACTGAGATGTGAGATGAAAGGATTAAAATGCTGCAATTGCCTTCTACTCTAAGTTTGAAGTCACTGTTAACTCGTTACCTCAAACTTAGATTGGCGTTGACCTTCACTCTTTAACTTAGAGACAACTGGCTGCCTTAGCAATATTGCTCAGTGAAAGACAGGGGGACTGGCACAGTCTCGAGTGCCTTTCCTACGGCAATTTGAAACACACCGGCAGTTGCAGTTCAGACAAGATACATCTAGGTTAGAAGGGACTTGGAAGTAAAAGTGTGTGGAGTAATTCTGTAACAGTATTTTGCTTGCAAAATATTCCTCACATCATGTTGAAAAATGTTTCTGTAACCTTTTTAAAATGTGTTTTAAACTTATCATCCAACATTGGAAAGTAGTGAAATCTTTTGTTGGAAAGAAAAAAAAAACTCCACACAACAACAAACCTGTTAAATATTCCTGAGTATTAGATTAACTGGAAGAAATCCAGGTGATTTCTTGGAGTTACTTGTTGCTACAGCAATCATACTTTTGTGTTGTACTGTGCCAATTGAGTTTTTAGTCTCAGCATGGGCAGAAGTTAATGATAAAATCTTCTTTCTTCTTTTTGTTTTCAGAGATTAGAAAATGAAGATTAAACCCCTTTATGCTTTGAAACTCCTCATGACCTTATTGTGTCCCTGTTCTAGTAAAATCTACAAACTGAGCCTTGAGAAAAAAGCAATAAAGATGTTGCTAAGAAATGCACAGGAAAACCACAGGGTGCCAAATTTGAATGCTCCAATTCTAATTAAGACACTCATGCAAATCTGGAAGCAGCTAAAGATAAGATTGTGTCTTTCCATAATTGCCCTTAAATAGAGGCTATTTTGGGGCATTGTAATCACGTCATCAAATCTATGTATCTAGAAGAGGGCTGAAATTTGTGTTGTGAAAGTACAAATTCTCAAGAATTATGGTTCTTTTGAAGATGTAGTCCTCTTAGTATCAGGATGATCTTTCCAGTCCTTAGAGCACATTGTGATTTCAAATACTCACATAATTCTTCTCCTTTAAATTTTGCATTATCCTAGAAGAGGAGGTCACAAAGATGAGAGGACAAGGAGCATCTCTCTTATGAGGAAAAGCTGAGAGAATTGGGAAGAGACAACTGAGAGAGAGGACCTCATCAGTGTCTATGAGTATTGGAAAGGGGGATGGCACGAGGATGGAGCCAGGCTCTACTCTGTGTGCGAAGGAATAAGACAAGAGGCAATGGGTAGAAATGGATGCACAGGAAGTTCCACCTGAATATGAGGAAGAACTTCTATACTGTGCAGGTGACTGCACTGAACAGGTTGCCCAGAGAGGTTGTGGAGTCTACTTCTCTGGAGACACTCAAGAATCATCTGGATGAGATCCTGTGCCATGTATTCCAGGATGACCCTGACTGAGCAGGGAGGTTGGACCAGATAACACACTGTGGTTCATTCCAACCTTACCCGCTCCATGAATTTGTTAAGAGGAAAAGGAAAATAAAATCAGAAGTAGAACTCTTATCTTAGATGTGTGTGGGTTTTTTGGCACTTTTTTCCACTTTTGTCCAACTCTGTAGGAGACATCTGCTCAGAGGACTAAACAGGGAAGATTTTTAGTATCTTTTATGTAGATAGACTATCAGTTAAGGACCACTATAGCAGATGGCTTAATTGTATAAAGGAGCAAAGTGAGCATTCTTAAAATATTTGCCTCTTTTAACATGTTTTAGCTATGACAGTTGTTCAAAGGCTCCTTGGAAAAGGGTAGGTCAATGAATCACCCTGAAATTCCGAATTTAAATTTTGCTATTTCTGTTTGTTATAATTGGCTCATGCTGCTTTTCTGGGCATACATGGGCTATTCTTTTCGGTGTGAGAAGTGATTAGTATTCTGAACTACAACAGCATCTCATTAAAATCATTATTTATCTTTGATTCTACTGACAATGCCTTAACAAGCTATGTCTTGCCAATTGTGACTCCATTTTTGTTATACTGAAGAAAGTTTTGGACTGGGCAGTTCTTGTTTTTTGTTCAACTCCAGAGAACTGAAGTATTATAAGATGGCAGAAAAAGTGCTGTAGGAAGTTTGAAACTGAGCCAATGGAATATTTTCTGCATCTGCATTTCTCTTAACTGTTTCTGATGTGCAGCTGCAGGTTGGGGTGCATGCAGTACCAGCTGTTTGGTTTCTGAAATGCAGGAGCTCATCCACTGCTCCCAGCTGTGTGCTGGAGGACCTGTTTCTAATGCCACTTCTTCTAGGGATCATACTTTTGCAGCTTTGCTCAGTAGTGGAGAAAATTCTACTATAACTAATTAATTATTTTTCTGAATGCCAAAATTATTTGTTGTATAAACAACCTCACCATTTGCATAATAACTTTACCTTTAGGTGTTAGGAAGTGAGTATGTAGGTGTTATGTACTTATATTTTTAAAAGGGATCATGGTTGCAAATGCTGAGGAGTTGCCAGCATCTATCTTGTGAAAAGAAAATATGAGTTAAAATAACCAGTACCATCTACAATGTACTTCTAACTTGTTATTTAAAAGCTGTAGGCCACTTATTTCAACCTCAATAAGACTATAAAGAAAGACCAAATGAAAACTAACTTGTAAAGAAAGCAAGCCTTAAAGTCTGATTTCAGAGTGTGATGATGTCTCACATGTGCTGCTCTTTGAAGGATTGTGAAAAAGGTGGTGTATACTTTAAGGAATATCTAACTCAAAAATTAGAACTGAAGGAGCTGTAGCATCTTCTTAATTGGATTGCAGCTGCTTGATGTCTTTATGGGCCAAAATGGTCCTTTGATTTATCTGTCAGTTACAGAATCATAGAACAAATTAACTTGAAAAGGAGCTTTGGAGTTTTCTTTGAACCTCATTCAGAACCATGAGGTTGGAGATGCTCAAAACTTGCCTGGAAAATCTGGGGTTTGTCCAGCTGAATTCTGATTATTTCCAGGAATAGCGCTTCCACAACCTCTCTGGGCAACCTATGCCAATACTTGACCACTGCCATGGTGAAATTTCTGTACCTAAACAGAATGTCCCTTTTTATGACTTGCTTGGTTCTGTGCCCTTTGCAGAGTAGTCTAGGTCCATTTTCACTACATATTGCCACTGAGTAGTTGTTATCTAATTGCATCTCAAATATGAATATATCTATTCAAGGCAGTGGGGGGGGGAGGGGGGGAAGAAAACCCACATTGCTCAAGATAAACCTAAGATGGACAGCATCTTAGCTTTTTTACATGAGGGTGTAAAAGGGAAAAATAACTCCTTTGCATAATGAAGTATTCTGCTCCAAAAATGTATCAGAACTGTGCTTCAGGAAGAATTACTAGTAAAATGCAATGCTTCTTAAATGAGACGAATGGATGGTCAGGTACATGAACAATAGTATGACTACATTTAGCCTTGTCTACATTGTGAAAGATGTTTTTACACTTGGATATTTGACTTTTCCTTGTGAGAAGTATTCTGGAGGAGAGTGAAGCTGTGGGCAGGTGCAGGGTGCACAGTTAAGTGGGATGTGGCAATCCCCATGTTGGGGGAGACCTGCTGTCTAATTTTATTTTAAGAGCATGCTAATCTAGAAGCAGCATTTGCTGCACTTGTGTACCTTCTCTGTTTCCAGACCCAAAGGGATTCAAAAATCAATCAGTTAATGTTGCCTGCTGGTGGTTCTGGACCTCATGCTACCATTAAGGATAACTGCTTTTTGAAATAACACAAGACAGCTTTTTCACAAAGCAGCTGTCATATTTTAAAACCACTTATTAATATTAGGATTTTAAAGAAAATAATACCAGAAAGGTACTTGATTTTAGCATCTTACTGTAAGAATTGTACACAACTGAGCTGATTTTGCAGCTAAAGGCATGTGTTGATTCTACCACTATATTTATTCATAGGTAGGGACAAAAAAAAAAAATTAAACTGTCTGGTAGCCACTGACTTGACCTGGATATAAATAAATAAACATTAATGCTTACAAATGACAGAACAGTCTTTAAGTCTTCTGTATGGAAGTATTTTTTGTTATGGGTAGGGGCCCTAGCATACTTAATTTTATAATGAACTTAAACCTCACTGCCGGTGAAAAACAGTTATCGGCTATATGCCATAGGACTGTGGTGTTGTATAGGAAGTGGAACTCAAAATAGAGATTTTACTATCTCTAAACACTGGGGAAAATTGTTTTTAATGTTTAAAACATTATATAATGTTTAATATTTCAAAATATATGCTTTTAGCTTTCTTTGAGAGTACAAGTTTCTGTTGCTTCTCAGACTTTGCAAGAAAGAAAAGGAAGTCCAGGATGTTTGAGCTATTATAAAGCCGTAAGTGTAATGAACATGTACTGTGTTTCTATACTGTGAGCTCTATTATAACAATCAGTTTGCACTTTGAATAATCTTGTCTCATGGAACAGATACTGTATGTAAAGCCAGATTTTATCATAACTTAAGGGCCCTCAGGACTTCTGTGACTTCCCTTCAGCTCCTGTAATCTTCTTTCTTTCCCTTTTTTCTTACTTGAAATCTTGATTTGTGTTGTGGTCACTCCTATATTTATTATAGGTTGAATAGTCTGAGTGGGTTATGGTCAGAAATGTGCAGTATTCCTGTTACATAACTTTCTGTAGGCAAACTCACTTGGAGATTTATTGTGCTTTTTCTTGGGTTTAGTCCTATTTATTAAAATGGATTCATTGTTTAATAACCAATATAAAGAACACTCTGATTTGTTCTGTTGTATAAAGCATTTGTACTTGACTTTTCTGACAGATTCCTCTGGCTGCTCTCTAAATTCAAACTTTTTTTTGAAATTACTGTGTTAATTGTAAGCAGAAATGTTGCTGAGAGATGAGACATCCTTAGGAGTTATGTGGATTATAAGTTTTGGTTTGCATGTATTTCTCTTTACTTTTTGGATAGTGACATTAAATGTTCATCTATAACAGACTGCATCTTTACACGATGTCATATTGAAAATAGAAGTAGATACACAAACCTATTCTAGGTAAAACTTCTTGAACAAGTCTGCTGTTAACATCAGCCCTTGAACTTGCAACAGTAAAATGTCAGCCTCTTGTAGTTGGACCTTACTATGTTGGCACATGATTGGGTTCTTGTCCCCATGTACTTGAGACTTCATGCTGATGTTGGAGTGAAACACAAGCTGAGACTTAATGTGAGGATTCTATAAAGAATGCTTTGCGTTCCTAAAAAAAGTGCCTTTTGTGTCTGATAAACCACAAACTGTGCACCTTGTAGGTAAAGCATAAAAATAATGTGAGGGATGGGAAGGGATTACTGCAAATAAAAGAAAGAAAAATACCTTCATTTGAACATAAAATTTTCCAGTGGTGATACCACAGATTGAAAAGCAAAAAGGAAGAGTAACTCACAGGAGTGGAAGAGTAAAACATAAAAAAATTAATTATTGGAAGGTTCACAGCTATGACCATGAATAAGTAGTGATTACAAAGGATACAGGGAAGCATCTGATGTGAAGGTCAGGCTGACACGTGCCATAATTCATACATCAGTAATTATATTGCTCTTTCTGGTTTCTGTAGAGATGAATGGATCGTGAAAATAAAGGCTTCTTAAAATTCATTGGAATATACTATATTGTGGAAAGCAAAAAGTGCTATGAAAAAGAGACCAAGTAGAGGATACAGAACATGATGAGGAGACAGGGAGAAAGACACAGATCCATTCCTCCAGGTTGAAGATTTAATAAAAACATATGTAAAAATAGAAAAGTTCCAGAAATCTGTGTAATCTAGATACCAATATCATGCTAGAGATATTTAGTGTAACTCATGAAGTCAATGGATGTTTTGCCATGTCTATGCTTTTTGCAGTTTATAATTTTTCTCCTGCATACGACATGAACCTCCTGTGGCTTTACAACAGCTGGAAAGCAAGTCTTGCATACACTCCTTAAAAAGCTCATGCAATGTGATGTGAGTTGCTACTGGGGGGGATAGCTGTGAAATTGTAGCTGACAACAGAAGTTCCCTGATACGAAAGACTGTATCATAAGTGCTCTGCACTAAGTAATAGGGAAGCTATATTGGTAATGCTGATGCTAGGTACTCTTGGAACAGTAAAAGGCCAATAAAAATCTTTATGAAGTCCTGGTTATAACTCATCTACACATAACAAAGTTGAAGAGAAGACACTTTTTCCTTTTGAATTTGAACCCAATATATTGCTCTAACAGATCAAAGCTGTTTAAGTTTACACTGTAGGGATAATCCTTCTGATACAAGAAATCTGCTGTGACATCAGGCAGCATTTGTTTGTGTGATGTGAGCTGTGGCAGTAGTTGTCTGACAACTTCTTAGTCTTTTGCTTTTTCTTATGTTCCAATGGTTACAGGATGTGACGGTAGGCATGTGATATAGATTTTGCTGTCTCTGTTGCCAGGAGTGATGTTATACAATGGCTTTGTACAAACATGCAGTCTGTAATATCAGCAATGTTACCATGGCATGTCAGCACTGTCCTTGTGTGTGCATCGCTAATGGCTTAAAGCACTGTAGAGAAGAAAAAGAAATATGATTAGTGTTATTAATAAATTGGAACCTCTCAAGTGTCAGCTCCTGCTGAAGCCTGGTCTGTTCTTATTAATGAACTCACCTCAAGATTAAATTTCCTTGGCTGGAGAGTCATCCACTAACAGTTCCTGGGTACGCTCTTAGCTGCCCACATCATCTCATGTGGCTCGAATGCCATGCAGTAGTTTGTTAACCCATGGTAAAAGGTCACAAATTCTAGCCCTGTCCCAAAAGACACTGACAGTCAGTGTTCTGCCTAGTTAACGCTTCTTTCTCTGTCCAAACCTGCCATGCTGCACATAACCATAAGCTCCAAGGAATAACAATGGAAGAGAGGCTATAGCTCTACCTTTCTTGGTCTCATCCCAAACAGCACTGAAGTTAAAGTACCCGAGAAGCTGTAGAGTCTCTCTTGTTTGAGTTTAAGTTGTCTTGCTTTGATCACAGTAATAGATTTGTTGTTCTAATGTTGTAAGTTCAAAATTACAGTTTTTTTTAATCTAACATTACTGCATGCTGGGAGGAAGAAGATGATCAGGTCATTTTTGGTTCTACTGCCTGCTGCTTTCAGGTCTTGTTAAGGGACAGTCACTCCATGGAAAACTCCATGCTGAGTATTTAAAACAAATAGCAACCATCTGCTTGCATTACTTTAAAAAAGTCAAGCATAGTGAATGCATGTTCATTGTAAATTGATGTGAGCAGGAACACGGATTTCTTTTAGTGAATTGTTGCTCTCTTATTTATTTAGTCATGGAGCTGTACTTTCTCCCTCTGCTGATAACTTACCTACTAGAAAATCTCATTAGGATTATGACTATTTCCCACGATTCTCAGAGATGTCTCAGAGCTGATTAGGAAGAGGGTCAACAGGTAAATGAATAATTCTAATGGTTTTCCTTAGAAATGGTATCTCTTTGCAAGAAAGAAATGGGTTTTCTTTCTTGCAAATATCTCATAGCCTCATGACACTACTGAGGAAGTTGTGAGGTGGTGTGCTGATTTCAACTGGGCTACAGTTAATTGTCTTCACAGTGACTAGTACAGGGCTATATTTTAGATTTGTGCTGAACACAGGGTTGATAATACAGAGATGTTTTGTTATTGTTGAGCAGCACTTACACACAATGAAGGCCTTTTCTGCTTTTTGTACTGCCACGCCGTCAAAGAAGTTGGGAGGAGACACGATTGGGGCAGGTTATCAAAACTGATCAAAGGGATATTCCAGACCGTAGGACATCAAGCTCAGTATACAAGGTGGGGGGAAGAAGTGGAGGACATTTAGAGTGATAGCATTTGTCTTCCCATGTAGCCATTAGGCCTGATGGAACCATGCTCTCTTGGAGATGGCTGAACACCTGCCTGCCCATGGGAAGCTGTGAATTAATTCCTTGTTTTGCTTTGTTTGTCTGTGTGCCTTTTGCTTTACCTATCAAACTGTCTTTATCTCAACCCATGAGTTTTCTAGCTTTTTCCCTTCCAATTCTCTCCCCTGTCTTGTGATCTGTGTGGGGCTTGGTGGCCAGCTGGGGTTAAAGCATGACAAGTGGGCAGCTTACACGTGGCAGACCCTTTAGTTTTGACAATAGAAGACAAACCAGGAAAATTTACTTTGAGTATCCTTGTGAGAAGTAGTATGTCTTACTCAAATGCTTGGATGTATCTAAATGGACTATATAAATTAAGCCAAATCCCATCTTTTATCAGTTTTTATTTAGAGTAACTCTGTTATTTCTGAGTTTCTCTGTTACAAAGAGGTTAGGTATGTGTATTGAATCCATACTTTCTTCATGAAAACCTTTTAAAAGTGGTCCAATGGCTGCTGAAAACTGAAATGCTTTCCTTTGTATTGACTGTGCTCACAGGTTGTATCAACTTAGTGTCCGCTTTGAGATAGCAATAATTTCTGAGTATAAACAATTTCTTAGGTGCATTGTGAGAGAGCTTGTGGGAGGACTGGGGTATCACTCATCATTCTTGCTGAAATTAAACAGGAAAGCAGTTTACAACAATTAAGAAATTTATAGAGACTTCACAGAGAGATCTTCCGTAAAAAGTGGACCTAACTACTGGATTTTATTTGTCATGTGTAATAAAATTATTTCAAAATTTGTTCTAAGTTGTCAGTTGAGTGACAACTTCTCTGGAGTGCTGCAGTGACACTGAATTTGCTGCAGCAAGGAAATCTTTTCTGAATTGCTATACAGGTTTACTCTTAGTTTTGGTTGTGGGAGTAGCTGTGGGCATTTACAATGTAAATGAGAAAGGACTTTTTACTTTACTCTTAGTAGATGGAAGCAGCTTTCATATTGGAAGACTGAAAAAACCATAAGTCTATCCATTGTAGTCCAAGGGCGTATTATACTTCTCACTCATCAGCTGATTTTTTACAGATGTATTTTTTTTCTATAATATTAAACATATATTTTCTTAATCTAAAGCCACTCCCTATCCTGTGTTGAAGGAACGTTTGCTTGCTTCTGTTAATCTTTCTGGAACATTTGCGAGTTAGATTTTTAAAAGGTATATATCTCTGCAGTTGGGAATGCAATTTGATTTGTCTCCTGTTTTATTTCTCATTGACAATGCAATATCTGTTTGGCTCTTTAAAAATAAGTTTAATAACTGTACAATGCAAAAAAGGAGGGAAAATGTAGACATCATTGACTTGAAATGCACATTGTATCTCCCTGATCCCTGCAGAAGTGGCTAATTGTCTCTGGTTTTGGGAACTTTCAGTACCAATGAGGGGAGTGAGCTTTATAACAATTTAACTAATTTACAAATCAATTTTGAGAAAGGATAAGCAGCATGACAGAAATCTGTCTTCCAGACAGATTTATATACTGGCAAAGTAGTGACTGTGCAGAAGAGGTGAGAACTGCATCATTCACAGAGGACATGAGGATGGAGCAGAGACTTTATGAGAAGCTGACTATAAGGAGAAAGTCTGGCAGAATGGAAAGAGGAACATATTTGTAGCTAAATTTTCCCTGTAGATCTTCAGGATGCTCTCAGCTAAATATTGGGGTTGAAGAAGTGTGACTTTTATTAAGATTCATCAGAAATAAGTCTCAAGAGGATTTTGAATGAGAGTGTGTGTGTGGGAGAGGGGGATGGCATATTGGAGTGTGAAGGAGGCTGCTTTTATTTTTTT
>VZRE01009479.1:0-91599 GCA_013396775.1 Cephalopterus ornatus
CTTTTAGGCCTGATTCTTGTTTCAACACAGAAATGTAGCTCCATAGAAAGAATTTTCTGGAACAGTAATTCAGATACAATATAATAAGGATTAAACAAATCTTATTAAAATGAAAAAACTAGAAGCTAAAGGTAACTTCTCCATTAGACCAAACCAAATAAAACCTGTGTCCTGCTTCTGGCCGGGACAGGATTAATTTTTGCATAGCCAGGAGGGGGCACGGATGGGACACAGTGGTTATACTATACCACCCCAAGTCATTGCCAAGGAATGGGGGAAGGGGTCGCGTCCAGGTCAGGGTAGTGTGGTGGAAGGAAGTGATAGAGGGGCACATGATTTGGAGTGTTGCAGCAGGAACACTAAACTGGGGATTACCATTCCTAAACCACAACAACCTGGGAAAACATGCAAACTTTCAGAAGGTGTAATTTTTTAATCCTACTTATTCTAGCAACCTAGAGGAGGTCACTTAAGAGCATCCTATCTAAATAGTGCTATTGAATACCTCTAAAATTATCCATATAGAAGTTATCACTCAGAGGTGAAACATGCAGGATTTACTCTGAACTGTGACTGCATAAGCAATAATTAATAATTCTTGAACTGAGAGAACTCAGCATAACCAGTAACATTTTAATTCTTTCAATGACATTGTAAATATAATATTTTATATTATATATAATATTTTTAAAATAAAGAATGAATTTGTGAACAGCAAAGTGCTGTATTTAGCTTCCTTTCAGACACTCTTATCCTGTGGAATAAGATATGACTAGTAAAAGTTACCAGCATTAAAATAACAAAGTGCAAATGACAATGACATTAATAGTTTTATTAATTAATTTCTCTGTCTCTTCAAGTGTTATAAACCTATTTACGCTGAAACTTAATAACACTAATGACTGTCATCACTAAAACTGTTTTCTTTGACAATTCTACTTGTAAATACAGGAAGTCTGAGCCCAGTTGCCTTTCCTTGCCCTTTCTTGATCATAGATGTTAGGTGAGGTTAAGTTTTCAACACTGAGCTGCAGCAAATTTAACACAACAGTCTTAAGTAGACCATCCCGCAAGCCATACCCCATGGTCTGGGGGCAGCAGTGGGTCTGCAATGCCCTTTGTATGCCGGGATCGGGTTGTGGGGAAGACTGGGAAATCAAGCACAAAGAAGAGTAAGTAGATATTAAAAATTAACAGGAAGAGGCAATTGGAGGAGACTATGAGAGGAGTAGCATAATGCTAAGATAATAGACTAGATGTTCAGTAAATCCACTGATATTTTGAATTGAGACAAAATCAATTATTTTATATTTTTCTAAAATGTCAAGATGCACCCTAGTTGATAAAGTCAATTTGAAAAAAAAAAAAAACAAAAACAAACTCCAAGTACTACTATGGACTTATCTACTGTGCTACCCTTTTTTCTAATTTCAAAGAGGAGATTGCTTAGTTCCTTACTTCAATTTGGGGTAAGATTTAACCTTTTTTGACAAAAAATGAAAGTGTACATCATGGAAATCCTGCCTATGATAAGGGACAACTTTACCCCACATGTTTTTCCTGAGAGCTTTCTTTCATTTACACCTGCTTTTTCTATTATACACATAGAATCTGAGCCTCTGTTGTACCTGGATTTGGTCTTCTGCATCCTGACTTTTCAGAAAGGAGACATCTTCTGAGTCAGTGAACTGTGTAATGTCAAAGCTCATGTGTGGTCTCCATTGCCAATCTTTCCACAGACTATGCATTCAAGGGCCGCTACCTTTTGCTATACTGCAGTTTCAAATAAATTTTTATTCTGGAAAAAAAATAATATTAGTTACTGATTGTATCAACAGTATTACTGACAGAAAACCAAAACAAAATTCTGGGTGTGGCCTTTGTAAAATAAATTAACTTCAGAGGACCTCATAAGACAGGCAAATAGATTGTACCACTCAGAATAACTCCTTTCTGGTCCATTGCCCAGAGTAAGACCACCTTTGCAATTGTCCCTTTGGATTAAAAACAGTGAATTGTGGAAATAAGTCTTTTGCTTCAAAACTAGAGACTTCGTATTCTTGCTTAGAACACAAGACTGAATTGTACAGCAAAATTCCGTGATTCTGGTTTAAGAACTTCAAGAAGTCTTGAATGTTGGCTCTAGATATAGTGCCAAAATATGTAGAACTAAATGGACCATAAATGGTGTTTGCAAAATAGCTTCTGTGCTTTAGAATTTAATACATATTTCTATTCTGTGCAGTACATAAACAAACATTCAGTGGCTTAAATATGTTCAGCCATGTGTTTCTTGAACATGTACTGGCATAAATCTTCTGTATCCTTGCTGATATTCAGAGGGTGTCATTTTAATTTTTGCTTAAGTTGGAGACACCTCATTGCAACTGCTCAAATTATGAAAAATAGTTTTTAAATGTCTCTCTGAATGTTGCATGAGATCTTGTTTATTCCAACAAATGTACCTGAGACAGGTCAGTAGATCTTGACTGTATTTGTGCTCATTGTCTATGTAGGACTGGAAACTGAGGGAATCTTCAAATTTAAAGACAGGTTCTTCGCCTGAGCAGACTTGAGTGATTCGCAGTGTGAGACTGAGATTGGTTGAGTTATGTTCATCTTGATGGGGCTCTAGTTCCACTGGAATAATGATGGAAGAGAAATTTTAAATATGAAAAGGGAGAAGTTAGCATCTGAGCTATGCAAAAATAAAGACATCTCATGTTAAATAAATAAGATACATCTCATGGAACAGTTGATCATACTGGTCTAATTAAATAAACATGGCACCTCATTCTGCCTGGTGAATTTCTCATGTTCTTCTCGCAAAAGATCACTATCCCTCTAATGTACTGCTGAGAAATTCAAGGCAGGTATTATCAGAAGGGATCAATGAAGGAAAGAATATTCGAATATGGAAATATCTACCTTGGATTATATCCTAATTGGATATTACTTTAGTTTAAATTTATTTCACTCTCATATTACCTTATTTGAGACATTAGAGACTAATGAAAGCTAATGTCAATTAGTTAAAGTCTTGTTATGTTCAATCTAACAGTTGTCTGTGAACTACACTGTATAATAAATAGAAATTAACGCATTCCCTAATTAATAAAATAATACTTTGGGAGGAGGTAAGGAAGGGAGATGCCTTTTCAGTTTTCCTGTAATTCTTTACAATTCAAAAAGTGTGGTTGTTTTCTTGTGAATTTGTAATTATCTGATGTGAAATTATATTCAGTATAGTGCATTCAAGTTTCTCTTTTTTAAAAAAAATAAAGATTTTATTAATAAAGGCAAACAGTGGCAAAGATCTATTGAAAGATATCCTCTTGTGAACTACCAAAAGAGATTCTCTCTATCAATCTCACTCATGAAAACCTCCTGCTCTTCTTAAATCTAGACACTCAGGTCCTACACTTGCCCTTCCCAGACCATTTCTAAGTTTATCCTTAGACTAGGTTTGAACCTGACTAAACTACAGTTGACCTGCATACATGGATTTCCTGCCTATGAAATCTCATAAGTAATACTACCTATATCAAAAGCATGCCTCAGAAGATATGGAAGAGGTGATAAAAAATAGAACGCTTTTAAAATATTTAATATTACAAAAAGCATTCTCAGTCTAAGATGCTCAGACGGTCAGTCGGTATGTGCTGGAAATCCAGTTCCCCTTTTAATGAAAGTATTACCTCCAGACATTTCTGGCTGACCTTCAGGTTCTCTGCAGAGATATATGCTGTGATGAATTGGGTTTTCCACCTCCAACAACAAAAGTTCAGGCATAAGTCCAGCCCTTTACATGATGAGACCAAAGGATTGTTCTCTATGTATCCTTCTATCCTTAATGCTGGAAGTAGCTAACTGCAGATAAATTTGCTTAAATACACCTGATTAACCATCATTTAGTGCCTTTCCAGGATGCAACTGGAATCTGAACACGGCTCCAAGTCTGAGGATGACTGCTTGGCGTCTGTGGGGCAGTAGAAAGGCGAACTGTAAAAAACAAAGGCGTGTAGCAGGATGCCTGCCTCAGCTACCTGCCAAGAAATTTTTGAAGGCATTAGGCAGCAGCTGAAATACTTTTAATGGTGGGTATTTTTAACTTTTATTGTTGAGAACTCATCTGTCCCACTGAGTTTCATTTCTTTTGTGACATTGAGCCTCTTTAAAACTGTAAACAATGAAAGCACAATTTTCTTTGAGCTCAGAAAGTACTCTTCTCTACAGAATATTAGATGTTCAAGAGCATAAATAATCTTTTCCACAAAATCTAGGCAGAAATATCTTTCTATTCAGTATTTTGTTTACAGTTTTGATAACAAGGAGTAAATTTTCAATGCACCGCTTGAGATTTTGCAGAAGATTCAACTCTCCTTAATTTTAAAAGGAGTTTTATAACTTGTCACTGATGTACCATATGAAAGCTAAATCTTGCATGTGACTCCTGAGTACTACTCTTTCATAATTTTACCGAAGTATCCAGTATCTGTATCATTATTGGCAACACCATAACGTTCCTCTAAGAAAAGTTATCAGCAGCATTGAAGAATAGAGCTGTGGATAAGAAAGTGAGTGTGTGCTTTGTTGAAAACTGCCAGAACAATGCTAAAAAATGAGCTGTGTGACACAGATATTGGCATTTCCATATGGAAAAGGATTTTTCTTGAATTTAGCAAAATGAAAAATAGACATTGTTCATCATCCCTTATTTAAAGCTCTTTATCCTCCTTGTTGTATATTGGTTTGCCGATGACCCCTTGTGTAAATTATGCCACTGATCTCCCTGTAAGGAATTTTAAGATCTGTTAGTAGGAGGCTATGTATAAGAGCTAGCATCATTAATAAGATTAACAGTATGATTGCATTGAACAAGAGATAAGTTAAAGCAATGTAGCACTAGAGCTTGTTTATGTCCATTCATTAACATATTGGAAGTGCTCTGTTTTTACATTAAAACAGAGGGCATGCTCACGCCGAGCCTTTTCAAGGTCCACCTTCTATGTCTGAATTTATTCATATCAATAGAGTTACACCGATATTAAACATAAATTTATTCAATGGTGGTAACTCAGGCTTAAATTGAGAAAATTGTTCTTTGGTTGCCGTACAGGGCATTTGCTTTCAGTTCAGTTTCTGTGAGGCTGATTCTATTTCCACTGAAAACGAAGGTGAAACTCAGTGTTTCTGAACGGCACTCTTTGCTAAGATATGGTGGGTGTCACAGGAGGGGTTGGGAGGAATCTGGAATATAAGTAAGTTGTAACATTTGCATATTTTGCATCTAACTGCCTGCTGGGAAATGATTTTCTATGCCTAAACAAATTTCCAAAGGGCCTCCATGCTGCCCTTTAGGGGATTTACAAAATAGAAAAATAGATAGAAAAATGCTCTCAAAATGAAAAGTAAGGAAGAAGCTTTGTATCCTTATAGATTCAACAGTTGGAAAGAAGATTTGGCACCAAAACAGTTACATAGAGAATTCCAGTTTAGATATTTGCATCTGCAGTTTAAAACTGCATCTGCAATACTGCCAAACAAACAGAGCTCACCAGGATAGTTGAATGATCAAAGAAACTGAAAAATTTACTTTGCAAAAAACCTGAGCCTCCTTAAATTATGCCAAGTTTTGTACAATCTTATTAGTTTGCGTACACAGTCTATAGGTCCATTTTGGGAGCCTTTGCAAGGAATAAGGAATAATCATAGAAATGGCAGCATGTTTGTTTAATTAGATTTGAAAGATTTGATTGTGTAATGGAATATACATCACAATGGTCTAAATGTTGGGGATTGTGATTTAATGCCTATGTATATGTACAAAGAGGACATCACAATAATGAAGATTGTTCTCTCCTCACCTCTTTCTCCACTTGGCTGTGTTTAAATTACAAGGTTATCACTGCAAAAATCTCGGTATCAAATATCTGATAAAAAACCTCAACATTTACATTTTTATTCAGTTTAGATATTACTCAAGGGAAGCAAATTACAGCATTAAAGGATGATTGAAAAGTCAAGATGCTATGCTGCAATATCAGATATTGCACTGAATCAGCCTACCTTTTATTCCATTGTTTAAAAAAACCCAAATAAACCAACCCACAGAATGCCTTGGTAAACCATTAACTCTTTATGAAGAAGTACTGTTAAGTCAAAAATATGAGAAGAAAACTTCTAAAACAGGCTACTTTTGGTTGTCATGGTACAGAATAGCTGCTGGGGATTATTTTACAAATAGAAAAAACTTATAGAAAACAAAAAAAAAATCTTCACAGAATATTGCTTTACTGCGATAGCAGATGCATCTCTGCAACTCTGAGGAGTTTCATATGCTGTGGAATATAAGAGGACTAAAAGGTGCTTAACATCAAATTTCAATTACTAAATGAAACTGGACTCTAATTTTGTGATTAATTCCCAGATTTTTTTCCATTAATGTGCAAATGGCTGGGCCCCATACATCATATAGCAGAAACACCCATGTTAGAGTGTAGTTGCCTCCAGCCTTATGTAGGCTATAGAGAATTAAGTATTATGGAAATTAGGTCAGAGTTGCAGTGGCCTGAATTTTCCCTGGCAGTATCCCTGGTCTTTCCATGGCTCTTGTAGGGACCCCAGGCCTTTGGTGCCCCCAAGCTCAGCATCCGAATTCAGAAGTGCTAACTGTAAATTATGTCTCTAGAAGTGGACTGTTCACTAGGTGTAGAAAGGGAAGCTCAGTTTGCAAATGCCCAGAAGGGAGAAAAATCCCTTTCACCATTACATACTGTTGATTATGTAGAAGAGCCACCTCTTCTTCTCAGAGCAGCACAAGCTGGAGTATGGAACAATCTCATGCTTCATGTAGTAACTTCCTTTGCCCACCTGGAGGCAAAGTTAGTGTTGATCAGTCATTTTGTAGAAGTGCTTCTTTAGAGGCTGCTGGTAACAGCAACAGGCCTATATCACTCTGAGGTATGGCTGGTGGTGGCAATACCCCAGGTATGTTACAAGGGGCACCTTGTGAAGAGACAGACGCTATAAGACTCTAAGGGTTGTGCTTGAATTCACACAGGAGACACTCGGTGTGTTATTCACATTGATGTGTATTCCAAGTGTCTCTGTCCTGCTCACAGGAATAAGGAACCCCCACAGTCAATTAGCAAACTGCGGTCATATGTATATCCATTTTTGGAACAGAGTGAGAGGGGAAGAATATGGCTACACTTGAAACTACATCATTGATGACAAACCTCAATTTAATTTTATGACCATGTCAGATTGTCAGACTGAAGTTCCCTTCAGGGGATAATAAAGCAGAGATCATACTACTACAGCTCTTCTCCAACGCAGAAAAGTTGTTTTTACATATGCAGGCACCCACATGCTCACTTAAGCACTGCATGTTGTGGAGGGACTGATTTTTCTAGTTTGTTCTTCTGCTAAATTATGAGTCTCATGCTGAGACAGTCAGAAGTGAAATTGCTACCAACTTAGAATGTAGGGAAGGTGATAAAGGTTATGATCCCCTTACATTATAACCACAGGCTTGTATGGTATATTCCTCAGACACATGAAATGAATGGAGACAATGAAGAATATATCTTCAACTCTCGGTAACTCTAAGCCAACAGTTCCCCTGATTTTTATTTTTTTTAATATCTTTTTGGTCATAGTTTCATATAGATTTGCGTAATTACAAAAGATACAACTTTTTTTTCCCGTTGTTTGGATAGTCCAATGACTTCTTTTCACTTACATTTTTCTCATCCCAGGAAGTGTTATTCCTGATTTACACTAAATGTTTGTGAAACCATGATTGCAACACTTAGTTCTGAATTTCAATTCTTACATTTCTGTCAATCCTATTATGTTGTATTCTCTTTTGCTTCGCCTTTCTTTCATCTCTTATCAAGCCCCTTGGCTGTTTCTAATATCTTTTTTTACCAGTTTTGCTGTATTCATAATATACTTTTGACTTTGATATCTATTTGCTTTTGAGATTAAGATCCAGAAAGACGAAGAGTGCTCAAAAAGTATTCTTGTTCACTAATTTTTTTATGCTTGTCTATACATTGAACAGAGGGAATAAAAGCAAAAATAGCATGTACTTTGAGTGGGAGATCACCAAATACTACTTCAGATTTCCTAAAAGGAGTTACACATCTTTCTGTGTCCATCCTTCAGTAGCACTTATTGCTTTTTTTATCCAAACTGAGACTATTGTATTAGCCACACATCTAATTGTAAACTTTCAGATTTCCAGTGTCTAAATTTTGTGGCCTGGTTCAGAAAGTAATGTTTCTCTATAATAAATTGTTGACAAGAAGGAAAAATTACTAAAAAAGTTAAATATATTCCAACTGAATTTCTGGCTTTTTCATGTCTTATTTTCCCTTACTTATGCAGGCTGGATGTGTCTCTGGTTAGTTCTAATGCAATCTCCCATGGTTCTTATTCCCATCACTGTACAGTTCATTGTATCCTCTGTACCCATTGTACCACTTTAGGTACAGGCCCAAAGCTCTGGAGCTTCCTTGGGACTAGTATGAGCATATATTTTGACATCATTAGGACAAGGTCTTTCTGCACTCTCCAAATCTTTATTTATGTAACATAAAAGACATTTAATGAAGTTAATAGATTTTTTTCCTAAAATAGAAATTTTATATGCTTTCTTAAGCATATGAAAGATCACAGAAGAAAATATAAATATAGAAAATAAAATTTCAATGGATTTTAATGTTCATTCATAACAACAGCAATTTTCTGGACTATACTTTCTCATGAGCTGTTGCCTTTTACCCCAAAGAACTGAGATCATACATACTTTAGAGAAAGATCTTATTGAACTCACATAACCATGCTAGGGTCAGTTCCCTCCATTTCTTGAAATACAGCAAAATAAATGTTACCCAGTTTCAGGCATGACAATGGAAGCTTATTCTTGTACCCTGGGGAAAAAATTCACTCTCCAAAAATGTTTGATTTGTTGGATACATACTGGGACAGAGTTAAAATTAAGACTTTAAGATTAAATAATTTTTTTTTTAAAGAGAGGTCTTTTCTCAGTAATATTCATTGTAGAATTCCTACCAGTTCAGTGGAAATGGAGATAAACTAATGCTGCACGTATTTAATCTGAATTCTCTACACACTAAACTTTTGAGAAGAGCTGAGATGGCAGAAGGAAATGGGGATTTTGTGAGAATTTCAACTTGAAATAAAACTTTTAATTCAGTTTCAAGCTACTTCCATGTTGCTTAAGCTACTTCCATGTTGCTTGAAAATTTTGAAAGAGTTAGTTTATTTTTAATTTAAAAATTAATTTTAACAATTTAAGCAAGACTGTGGGAGCTTCTAAGGGCTTTTATTGAAAAAAAACCCAATGAATCAGGTACAATTACTTTCAGTGAGACTGAGTATTATTTGCTTTAAAAAAATTTGAAGAAAGTGCAGTTTGTCAGATTTTAAAAAAAGGTTTTCAGCCTATAATAAAATTATTTTAGAAGACAAAAACAACAAACTAGTAGAACTTCAGACTCATTCTCTGAGGAAAAGCAGATATATACTTTATTTAAAAATAGATGTGCTTTCTCTAACAAAAAAGAAAAAAAAAAGTTGCTTCTTCATCAATTTTGTATGTTTTACAACTTTCATTACCAGAAGCTACCTTTACTATATAGATGAAAATGTGCAAGAGGCATCTTTCACAGTCTCTGAACTCAATGATCTATTACGTAAATGCTTTTAATCTCTGGACAGAGAGAGAGAATATAAACTTCAACAGTGTGCTTCAGTCTCAAACCCAGCATATTGCTGACCTACTTCAGATCCACAGGAGTGGTCACCCAGAAAGTTACATCTCCCAAAATGTCAGCCTTGGGGCAAGCTGGTCTCCCACTCACCACAGCTACTTGCTGAGAAGAGAGCAGCAGCTCTGCACCCACCTGTCATCCCAACAAGCAGCTTGTGTGAAAATGCAAGGGAGGCTGGAGCAGTTCTTCATTCCTGAATGCAACTATCATAATCCAAGTGCAATCTGATGCAGTGAGAATGTAGGTACAAGGCGGGAAATATTCCAATTCTCTGTGATAATTTCTGTTTTATTTTGATGAAATTCAGAACACATATAACAGAAAAATGTTTGTTTCTCATCCAAAAGCTGCTTTTTGGAGGAGCAATTCTCAGTGGGAAAAGGTCTAGTCTTTGTTTCTGTGACAGCTTGACAGGAAGCACTCATAGCCTAAGCTTTTCAAATCTGCTAAAAGCCACTTGGTAGAATATTAATCTGTTTCAAAATGTGGAATGTTATACTAAATCAACCAGAAAATTATTCTGGTTCAAATGCCATTTCTATAAAATACCTGTCCTTTCAGCCCAACACAAGCTTAAGTTTCATGGAACTTAAGCAGCTCCTTACCAGTGGGAACACCACTGAACATGTTGCTGAGAAATTGTTTAATTTTAAACATGCAGTTTTATGCTTCAGCTATTTGGCATAAAGATTACTCTTGTCTCCTTCTTCCCCTGCTTAGCCACAGTCAGGGCAGGAGATTAGCAGAAGATTAGCAGCCAGACTGACCAGGAAGACTTTCTCTCAGTAGCATTCTGTGTGTTTTGAAGGAGTCTCCTGCAACTCCCCATCGACTCACACTGCACAGGGGACAGGAGTAAAGAATAAATGTTGGCAAAAGAAAGGAAAACTGGAAGAGCGAGCTTTGGATCTTCCCAGCACTGTCTGTATATTGCAGCTGTATGTCTTTGATCCCTTTCTGACAGAAGTGCTGGTGGTTGCTCTGAAAATCTGGCTGGCATGTGAACACTTTAGTGAGAGGGAGGTGCAAGGACAGGATGAGTGAGCCCTGCAAGCCAGCCAGCCAGCCATCCACAGATGCTTTCCTTCAGTGCATAGTTTCCACTCAACACTCAATATCTGTCTTATTAGAGGGAAATCTTCTTGGGAGAGAAAAGTTCCTGTGAAACTCTGCTCCAAAGATCAAAGTCATAAGCTTTTGAAAAGCATACTTGGACATTAAAAAAAAAAAAAAAAAAAAAAAAAAAAGAAAAAGAAGAAAGGGTTAAAGGGAACAAAAATGGACAGTCAGGTCTGAGAAGGTATGATATAGGGATATACAGGAGTAGAAGGAGAACAAGACAGGACTTCAGCTGTGAAGGAAAAGGAGACAAAAATAAAAAGGTAGTTGTAGAAAATAATAAAGAAGTTTATAATTACTACAGCATTTTCCTTTTCTGAACATCAGAGCGCATGCTTGGATCTGTTTTCCTTTACTGTCACAAACCACTGTGAAATGCATTAGGAAGGTATAATTTGCATAGCATATAGCAAAATGTAGGAATCATGTGCCTACGGGTACAAACAAGTGCAGACAGCTGTATGTGTTTTTGTGTGAGACCAGGTTTAATACAGAAGCTGTAAAGTCAAAGGATATATTACCTATAGGATAACCCTGTACTTAGGACAACCAGGCTGGGTCAGGCTGATGTTCAGAGGCTGGGAACACAACTGTCTGTCTTATTTATCACATGTCAGTGAGCGAGAGATACGGTGGTCTAGCACATTACCTCTCTCTCTCCACTGTCTCTCTCATAGAGAGGTATAGCAAAGGGATGACTTGCAAGTACTTTAGTTCAAGTTGCAGAGGCCTGTGCATGTCACTTGGAAAATCAAAAGGGTCACAGGAAATGTTCCTTTGCATTGGAAAAAAAAAAATCCATCAGGGAGTATAATGAAAAAATGCATATTTTCTGTGCAGAAAAAAATCAGTTTTCTAACTTCTTCTGGGATAAATCTTGTTGTTAATCAATATGGAAGACAATATACATCCGCATACTTTAGTATATTTTTAGGTATTATTTTGCTCATTTAAAAAAAAAAAAAAAAGAAAAACCGTAGGCAATTGTATTAAACCAGCAGTACTGCTTTGCTATATGAAAGGTAAAATTGTAAAGCCAGCTGCTCAGAGTAAGGAAAAGCTGCAATGAAGACTACCAGTGCTCCTTTTGTACATCTGCATTGGAATTAATTACATAATCATACAGCATTTTTTCACAAAACTCCTGCCTTATTCAGTGCACAGCATGAATGGAGCACACTGAATGGGTAACTTCAATATTTCAAATATGGGGAGCTTTCAATATTCAAGTGATTGATTCCAAATACTTAAAAATTGGTTTGGTTTGCATACAAATTGATCCTAAATCAGGCAATGGTCGTGTCCATGATGAAAACACTTCAGTTAAATGACACATAGAGAAAGCTTAATTGATACTTTATGGTTTCTCAGCAGATGTCTACATTCAAATGGAATTACTGTAAAAGAATTTTCTAGAAAGATGTAGGTACTGTATCTGAATAAATCATTTGCATTTGCTCAAATGAAGTTATATGCAGTAGGAGGGGCTGGTTATACCAGCAAGTCATAAACATACTCTTATTCTTGTCTCTCTCTTTCATATTGTGCATTAAAATGAATCCAAAATGGGACTGATTTCCTGTATATTATATCAGCTTCATGCTGATGCAACTCTCTTAATTGCACTCTTTTACCACCTAACTGCCTGTTATAGCAGTAAAACCCAGTCTGTACAAATATATACTGTATTTATTGTCCTGTCATTTCTTTTTATAGAAAGAAGAAAATTCTGTAGGGCTAAGAATTTGAATTCTAAATAAAAAGTGGGACACAGTTGAAACCAGTGGCAAAGAGCATAAGAGTGAAGATTCTTACCTAGTTTCTAATAGGATTGTGAGCTCCCATTCATTTTCCCCCTCTTACGGTCCCAGTGTAAGTGAGTCTGCTTTTACTGCATATCTTTGTAACCCTATTCTCTCCATGTACTAAAGCTCTCATAGTGCTATGAAGAACACGATGAAGAAAAAGAAATGCAGATCGGATATCGGTATGTGAAATAAAATGCTGTCAGTTCTTTTTAATCCTTTCTGCAATGTGATACAAATGCTGTGACTAGGTTACTGTGGTTAAGATTAATGGGTAAAATATTTTCCCACAAGAAACCGGCACTTTTCTCCACTTAATTACCAGATGTTAAAAAAACTCGAGTAGTTATTCTTCTGTATTCTCATCTGTGCCTTTTAGCTAATTACAGGAAACTTCTGAGTGATTTCATGCAGCTTTTGCTGTGATGTTGCAGGATTCTTAATGTTAACAATGGTCTGTATCTATAACATAGTCTAGCATGATGCCATAACTGAGAGTCATTAAGTCAGCCCCCTTCAAACAGGGCCTTTGTCAAACAGGTAGAATCTGTACTGTTTTAGAGTCTCTCGCTCCCTGCTTTTTTCATATGCATGGCTGGGAACAGAAAAGAGACACAAAGTCCCAGACTGTATAACTCAGTCTCCCCCTCAAGCTATGAGGGTAAGTTCACAATTTTAAAGGTTTTAAAAAGTTGAACATTCTATAAGACAGAACAGTAAACATTCGAATGCATGGACTGGGGAACACCAAAACTTCTATATTTTACTGTAAAAAGGGGAATCCGTTACGGCATTTCTGCACAGCTAGGGCAGCACAAATGAGTCACTAATGGCTTAAATGTCTGTTCATTTTGTGGAGATACAAAGGATTCACAAAACTGAAGACAGTGGAGAGTTGGACTACTGATATTTTAAAGGGAGATGAGTTTCATCCATTGAGATATAGAAAGACGAGTCTCAAAGATGCTCAACTGATTAATTTCTGGAGATTAAGAGAAAACTGTCAGTTTCAGTTTGTCACCTATTCTACAGTTTCTACTATTTGAGCAATGTGTTTGAAGCTAATATTTCATGTTTGATAGATTTCCACCTCGAGTCTGGCAGAGGCAGTATCAGTAGGTTAAAGTCTTTCAATTGAATTAGCCAGCCAAGCCATTAATGTGTAGTAGAACACACTCCTCATTTATTATTAATCTTACCTGTTGTGAATCCAATCCCAAAATTACAATTTCTTTAAGCACTGTGAATAACTAGAACTGCAATTCTTTCATAAACTACTTCTAGGATTAGCAGACAGAAAAGAACTGTGATAGACATTCTATGTAAGTCACTATAGTCTTCAATTCAATCTCCTTTTATGAAAATGTCACAGAAAGTGCTAAAACCCATGCAGGTATTAGTAATTTTAATTTTAGTATTACTTTATTGTCGCAACCTGCGGGAAGTGGAGGGTAGGTCCGCTCCGGGTAGAGTAGCGAAGGGTTGCCATGGCTAGCTAGCAGGTGGCGGCATTCGCTAGGCTCCGGGCGCTACGACGTAGCGGCGCAGGAAAAACGCGCATGCACGTAGCACTGGAGATTGTGTGGAGTGAACTTTATTAACATGGTGGCAGCCGCTTTTATAAGGTTTGCTGTGGAAGGGTCTGGAAGAAAAGCGGAGCTTACAGAACAAGGTAAGACTGGGAGTTACGGGTTTACAAACTTGGGAAGGATAGGCGGAGAAAAGGGAGGCTTTTTCCAAATTTGAAACGGGGATGGTAACATGGACATATATGGTAACTGAGAGAGATTGTGACCATATAAGGAATAACATTAACAGAGCTTAAACCGATTATATACGAACGAATAACAAAATATTTAACAATTATAATTACATAACTTCTGTCTTAAACTTGTTGTAGAGATCTTCTGTAAAATGAGTCCCCACACTTTATTATTTAGTGTCATGATTACAAATATTTTGTTGAAATTAATACTGTTGCGGTTGTAGCACTGTTGGAGTTGTGATTAGCACTACATTTGGTAGTAGGCCCTCATGTTTCAAAGTCTTCTCCAGCAGCCTTCCTACAGTTATTTATAACTCTGTAAGCAGTATTAAAAACTTGTGGCTTAGGGTTATTGACTTGTAATGATCATCTATGCTTATGTTTACAGTGACAAGTCATGTTACCTACTAGGATCGGAAAACAGTCAGTGCTGAGAACACAACACCCATACCATATGTGCTTTGGCTCTTAGTTTTGGACTAGCTCTAGCCTGATTCCACAATTAGGATTACTAGTAGAAGTGAACATACTCCAAGGCCGCATCTTCAGATATAGTTTCACAAAAAAATTAATCCAACATCTTTCCATGATATGAACCAAAATGGAATTAATTGGGATGGTCAAAGGAAAACTTCAAACACAATTTTAAAAATTGTCATCGTCACTACTTTACAAAGTATGCAAAAATCTGTAAACCATTATGATTTTTATGAAAATAGAAGAAATCACGCAACTGCAAGTCTTTCATCTGCAAATAAAATTGATCAAAAATTCAAAGATTCTCTCTGTATTTTTTTTTACTTTTGTACATGTTTGAAAAAATTGGGGAAAATTTTATTCTTGGGGATTTTCTAGTTTCCCTGTTGAAAAACAGTAACGAAACTAAACAAATAAAAATTTATAGCTTTTCCATTTGAAAATCAACCAATTTTGAATGATACATTAATAAGCAATACTTTTTGTTTGGGTTTTTTTTCAAGAAAATGCCTTTTCATTTTATTCTTGTGCTTTTTAAATAAGAGCACATGTATAAATTAACAAGCATTATTCCTAACTCCCTTATGGGAGTTATTTCCTGTTACTTCTTGCAAGACTAGGGTTGTAGTTGCTATAAATTCAGACTGGAAATGTATATATTGGAATTGAGGCCTCCCACATCCATTGTGAATTCAAAAACTAATGAAAAGGATTAATTTCCCCTTGGCCTGTGAATGACAAGCAAATTTCCCTGACAATTTTCCCAGTAAATTAAATGTTCCCAGTAATTAAAAATTTCAGTATAGTTTCTTCTTTTCAATAATTGGCTGGTACTATCTCTTAAATTTAATCCAAATTCTCAACCTGGTTTACCTGATATAAAGTGCCTTTCTTGCAAATAAACCATTCAAGAAACTGTTCACAGTCTATCTGGCAAGTTTTTCCCTTTGCTTTTTCAACTTTTTTTTATTGAAGCACTGGCATTTGTATTCCAGTAATACATCTTTCCTCCCACAGTAATTTTCTTCCCTCACAGTAGGCACAGAGAGTGAGAGACAGTCCCTGGCCTGTATGGTTTATTAATTGGCTGGATAAACGATGGGAGGTGGGGCCCTGCCTAAGGTGATGATGGAGGTCGCTCATGGAGCCAGCACTGGAAGCTTTTACGTATTACACTGAACTCCAGTGTCACGCTGAAATGCCTCCTAACAGTGTTTAAAATGCACAGTCATTCGGGCTGGGGAAACGTAAATTAAACACATTATTTAAACACATCTCCCCCTGCCAGTCCTTCTCTGTATTTTTTTCTTTTCAATCAGAAAAAAATACCCTTTGAGACTTACACAGCAGACATTTCTTTCTGTTCCTTCAACTAATTCCTTTGTATTTGTCCTGTTCTGGAAAAACATAGAGAAATCAGGTAAATCATTCTTCCAGCCTGTTATATACATGCACTTTGAAATGGCAGATAAACAGCCAAGAAATAATTCCAGCATCTTCTTCAGAAGACTAGAATTAGCGGCAGACAATAAGGCTCTATTACTTGCATTTAATAGAAATTAACCTGTTCTTGTTTGTAGTGTGTCACTACTACACAGACCTCCTAAGCTTTATCATACCTCCTCCTCTAATGCTTAATGAGTTGTTCTCTTTTGTTTTCACAATTTTTTCCCTCACTCTAAAAAAATAGTGTAATCATTACTAACTGTTAGCTAACAAGCCTGTCAGCGAAGGTGTTCTTGATGTCTTACATACATGCTTACCTAGGCTTTAAATAGTGACTTTATCTAACTGGATTTCTCAGACTAGGCATAAGAAATATAGACACATTTCCCCTCTTGCTTAATTATTACTTTGTTTAAAAAATCATCTAATATGCTTCTTTCCGTCACTCTATATGGAAACAATGGAAAGAGATTAAAAAAATTAAGACTTTCTATTCATCCTGTTCGATGTGAAAAAGAAAGCTTTCATTGACTGTATTCTGTGGCAAAATAGATTATGATAAAACATGGCAACATGATTTGCTGGGAAAATGTGTCATCTGTTTTGCTTTAATCTCATTGCAGAGCAATTGTCACAAGTGTCTTCCATATGAAATTTTTCCTTATCCCATTTGACTGTCTAAGAGTAAATGTCAATGCAAGGGCACCTAAATAAAGCAGAATAGCAGATATTTCTGTAGCTATTCCTATTGCTGTCAATGGAGTTTAATATCAGATCAATACAGAAAGGAAAGTGATACGCATATTGCTTTCCAGGGACTGTAAAATGTCTTTAAAGCAAAGCCACATATGTTAAACTCCTAAACATCTTATAAATGTTGATCCCTGTGAACTTTTCCGAAAAGACCAAAAAGATGGATAAAATAGATCAGTTTTGCAATATCTGGACAACATTCTCAGTACTGTGAAGAATCCTGTTCTTCAACTAGCAGAGAACAATTCTGCTTAATATAACAGCCCCTCTACAGTGAGTGTTATATTCTGCTCCCCTTCATCTTAGATGAGCAAGGAGAGCAGAAAGTTATGATAAGATTACAAATAATAAAATTAGTAAAGCTTCATTTTTTAGCTTGTAACATGGGATTGAACTCATTCATTCCCAGAATTACAAAAAAGGTAGAAGGAAAATACTTTATTATTGACCAAGAGATTTATCATATTTCTACTTACCTTCTATTCATGATGCATATTTGGATTCTTGTAAATCACTACACTGTATAAATGCATTTCTGTCAGGTTATTGAAATTAAGTTGTCTGGTTTGGAGAAAAATTATTACTTAGTTTACAGGTCTCCTTGTTCTGTCTATCTAAATGAGACAGAGATCCAGATATACTGTCTAACACATAGAGTGACATTTACTCCATAATTAAACTTGTTAAATGAGTTTATAAAAGCATGAATTAAGTTGTTTGTGGGTCACAGAATATGCTTCCATCTTCTACTGTATTGTCATTCCTGAATTCTGGATTTCCTGTTTAGTTCTGGTGGTTAGCCTGTAGATTTCCAAATAAATGGTGAATAGTATCTGCTGCATGGATAAAAAAAAGGTCTGCTGATTCTCTTTTTTTCTTTTTTTTAATTTTCTTTTTCTTTTCCTTTTTTTTTTTTCTTGACAGTTATAAACTGAAGTAATTATAGTTCACTATTCAGACATAAAACATGGTTTCATTTCGAGTCTTAAATAGTATTTGGACTGCAAGATTCCCTTATGTGTAGGCACTGCGTGACTCATTCAAAACTGAATAGATTTTAAAATAAAACTAGAAATCTATTCTGTGAGAATGTCTTAATAGAAAATGAGTCCAAAAAATAATTTGTTGCATAGAAAGGATTCTACCTATCCAAAAAAGATAATTCATTTCATTAGTGCTGTCAAATGTCCCTAAAGATTGCATTCAGTTTTAAAAGTTGTTAAATGACCGAGATTTTTTTTTTAATTTTCCATTTTTTAATTTCTACACTGTTTTTCCCAAAGAATTCACGATAATTTAAAAAAAATTGTATTGATTTTATAGGCAGTATTATTTTTCTCTATTTCCATTTACTCTGCCATGTAATCCCAGTCCTTGTGACTCCAGAACTAGTGTCCAGGTAAACAATTTAGCTCTAAAGTCACTTATGACAAGGGGTGATTAATCAGCAGAAATGGATTACCTCCCTAGCAACAGCAGTTAGACTTTTATAGAAGCATCCAGGGAGCTAGTGATAAAGAAACAGGCAAAATGGAATTACCTTTGAATTAACGGCATTTGAGCAGGTAGCAGTGGAAAAGAGAATGACTTCAGGATACCAACCCAGGAAACCCAGAGCATAGGAAACATAGCTCTTCTCAGCAGCTTAGACACAAAGGTTTTGGCTTCTGCCTTCCATGACAGCATCCTATCCAGCACCAGGTTATTTCTGGCCCTTCACTCATCCAAAACACTCAAAAGCTTGTGTTTGGATTGCCTAACTGAAGAACTAAGGCACCCAAATTGTTAACCAGGTTACTCAACCACAACAACAGATTTCTTTCCCCTAGAAGAAAGACATTTTCTAGAATAGGGATTTTTCCTTTGTAGGAGGCTGAAAAGGCCTTCTGTAAGAAATAAGAACTTTTGCAGCTTCTATCTTAAGCGCATGTTTCCTTGATTTTATCTGCTCTGATGTCATACACATGGGTAGATGTAGGTGTGTGTACACTTTATGTTCGAAGAAAAATCCAGCTTGCTCTAGACGCTGGATAGGAGTGGAAAAAAGAGTTCAATGCCTCTCTTCATACAGTACTGAGAAGCATTCAGCTACTACAATGAAAAATGCAGAAAATCAATCAGAATAGGATATGAAAGGTTCTCAGACAACCTTCCCACGTGACGAATTTGCTTGCTCTGAATGACCCCAGAAGACAATGTACTCTGAAGCATGTGGGAAAAGAACAGTGGAACGTATTGACACATAGGTGGGAGAAGGTGGTGTCATGCAAGGTGTTACACAGCCTGCAATTTCTTTCTTTTTATAGAGCAAGAACGAAGAATAATGGGCCTAGCTTATGTACCTTAATAGACTGTAGCTCATGGGCTTCCTGCCAGAGGGTTAAGTGCTGCTGTTTGGCCCTTGGTTTCAAAGACAGAAATGGCCATCTTTCAGTAGTAGATGTTTCTATGCTAAAGAAAGAGCAGGTGGCTGAAGGGAGAAAAGCAATTGTGAATAAAACACGGAAATAACAGCTGTGATACAGTCTTCCTCTTAGCTGAGCATTTAGTTTGAGGTGGGGTTTCTTTTTTTTTTTTTCAGTTTTAATTCTGAGAGGGATTTCTATGGAAGATTGGTTTCAAAAGAAGGTATTATTCCACTACCGTACACATTTAGATCCATTTATCACCGAGCTTTTGAAGGATTCTAGCAGCAAATTATGAAAAAAAGTTAGCAATTGTTCATGGGAAATATCTGACAGCAAGGTCAAGTGAGCCACAAAGGAGGTGACATTTGTCGATTAAGCTCTTGCTACAGCATGAAACTAGTTGACCAAGAAAAGCATATATCATTTAAGGATTTAGTCATATTTTCTATGGCAATAGTGTACTTTTTTGTGTGCTAAAGAATGGAAATGAATTTTAATGCTTATCAGGCACTTAGGCTATCTTATATGAAACCAGATTTGGCAACTCCTCCTGCAGCTGTTGCAAACAAGTCCAGCCAATCATCAGTACTTGTGTGTTTCATTCATCCCTCTGTAAGAGAAATAGAGAAGCAATAGACTCAGAACATTTTGAAATTCAGTTTTAACAAAGTGGATGATTTTCTTTGCAGAGCCAAGTCTTTTAGTTTGTTGTTGTTGGGTTTTTATAATAATTTCACCATCGGAATTGGATTGAGATTGCTGCCTTCACGACTACAAAAAAGCAAAACAAAACTGTTTTCCAAGGTTCTAACAACTCTGGGCTTCACCAATGTCTTCTAATGGAGAAAAAGTGTGTGTATAGCCCATTTTAAGTTCTGCAACCAAAGCTATCAAAACCACACCTGTATGTTTTTGTTCCATATGATCCAGTAGCATGTTCTTAACTCCGAGTGCCACATCAAGTAACAGGAGTATTATCTGGTATATAACTACTTATTTCCACTAATATGCCAGAAATTCATGGGATACTCTAAAACATTTTAATGTAGCCAACAATATTTGTAATAGTTAAAATAATTATGAAAATGGATTCTTTAGTAATTTTTCTAACTTTCACTATACATTTGGTAAAATCCAGCATTTTGCATCTGCTTCTGCTTCATTGGATTGTCAGTTGCATCTATATGAAGCATGTACAGGAAACTTCCATTCAGATAGGCAATTATTGACATCTTTAGTTGCCACTGATGATGGCACAAGTTTCAGGAGACATAATTTTGCATACTCATTGACCCTCACCGCTCCAAAAAAGTGACAAATGCCTATGTCAAAGTCTACAACCTGATTGACTAGTAGCAATTAAATCATAAGCTGCATTATAGGTCTTGCCTAGTCATCTGCAGAGCACTTTCAAGTGCATGCTCTCCTGGTAATTCCTCTCTTTGTAGTTATTCAGGTAAACTCAGTGTGATGGTTTGAACACAGCTCCCAGCCAATTTGCCCAAACCCACAATAGCGGCCTCCCCCTCCCTTATGTGAACACAGGGAAAAGAGGGAAAGGAAAAACTACCAAAAAGCTGAAATGACAAAACCAAAGCAATATATATATATATATATATATTTACACTATATAGAGTTACAAAAAGAGAACTATACACATATAAATAAGAGCAATTCCCAACACCCCAAAGCAAATAAAAAAAACAGAAAACAAAAAAAAAACCCCAATATATGCAGGTATATACAGCTAATAAAGAGCTAGTAAACAAAAGAATTTTGTAGTTTCCTCAAAAAGACGAAAGTTACTCCACCAGATTTCTCCACCCAGATAGAGAAAACGACAGGCCTGGAGCTTATCTGGAGCCTCACTCCCAGATAAGCGAGACCAGCCACAGGGAACCTGTTGTGTCCAAGTCCAGTGGAAAAGAAGAGACAGTGAACCCTCCTCCCTCCTTCTTATTTACATAAAAAACAGGATGGAATACTGGGATATAGGTACTTCCCTAGTTCCGACCTGGTTACCAAAGAAGACCTATATCAAACTGTCACACTCAGACATTCAGATGTTTAAATATTTGCAAAGCTAACCTATTGTCTCTCATTATAACACATCAAGTGTAAACTGAAGTATGAAATAAATTCTTTAAAACTACCAGAATGTCAATTTGATCTAATTTAATTTTTTTGCACTTTGATTATTTTACCAAAAATCTATCTCGCTGCTGTTGGTTTTGCAGCATTGTCTACTCATTTTAGTTTGGTTTGGTTTGGTTTTCTGAGAAATTGGGCTGAAGGCCATATACATGTTTATTAGGTCCTGGATATTAGACTGGACAAACCTAGATAATGATACACACATCTCAAAAGTGTGTGCAAAATGTTAACATTTCTTTTGCTCTGGGAAAACAGTGTCCAGACTTGAATGATCAGATGGCTTTAATGCTTCCATTTTTATGCTATATTCTGCTTCTGGTCATGTTTTCAAAACAAGATAGAATAGAATAGATTCAAACTTATTTGCAATAGGTTTTTAGTAGCCTTTAATTTACTTTCTCTTTTACTCATACAGTTTCTATTCTCTGTCATAGCTACAAACATCATAATTCATGCATTTCACCAATAAGAGTTCTAAATTCCACATAGCAATGTCATAGAATGCATTCTCATCCCTTTTTGAAGATGCACAGATGACTTATAAGAGGGATGACTTAAGAGGGATTTTTTTAGTAAGGGAATATCACAACTACATAGGAGTTGCACTAGTGGTGCCCAGGAACCACTGATTTTGGAATGAAATGTTGTCTTAGAAAATCTAGATAGCTATAACCTTAAAATAAACTCTTTCAGCCTCAGTGATTTTGTATTTCTGAATGTTTTTGTTGGGGTTTTTTTTTCTTATCTGAAGCTGTAATTTTGCCAATTTTCTAATTTATCTTTTTTATCACTGAAATTGTGTGCATCAGTGATATATTATTGCCTCCTTTTCACTTTAAAAGACAAAATAAACCATAAAGATAAGAAACCTAAGCATTTTGAGTACATGGGCTATGTGCTATGGTACACAAAGGAAAAACATAAAGAAATACTGAAATGCAGAAGAAAACATGTAAACCAAAAAATACAAGTAATAAAACATAACTCAATTTTGCCTTTTTTTTTTCTTTTTTTTCCCACATGAATCCTTTCTTGTTGCCCTAGTGGTATTTGATTGATTAATTCAAAAGACACCTTCCACCTCTGAAAAATCCAGAGAATATCAACATATGCTCAGATTACACTGCACTGACTGACCTACTTGGTCTTTCCTTCAAGTTTAGGCTAAGGTTTGCATTTCTGCTCTGTCAATTGTGTGAATGACACACATTTGTTCTCATCTCTTTCCTCAATCATCCATCTGCAACCTGTAGTAGACTCTATTCCTGTGCTGCTATGATACTGTGATATGAATTGCTGTCTTGCTTGTTTCCAGTACTATACCAAAGATAGAAGACAAATAATTGTATATCAAAATAAAGCTCTAATATACTGTATCCATGCTGTCCTAGTAACATCATTATGCTTCCACTTACTCCCAAAACCGAGAAGATCTTAGACACCTTGCTGACAAATGCAGTAGATAATATAAAGATACAGTTCTGAGCAGTCTGCCCAAACCTTTACACACTGAATGACAACTGATTTGTTACTGTAAGCTAACGAAAAATGAGAATACCACGATGCCACCACTGTCACCTCACTGTTTTCCATTGCACTGACTTTGTTGTCCGTTCTGCAATATCCTTGCTTCAGAAAACTCCCAGGCCTTGCATTTCCTTCTCCAGAGGAGAGAAGGACCATGTCTCTTAATGATTATTATATCTCTCTAAAAGCATTATTATTTTTCTGATAAAGCTGTCAATTGGTAGGTTGGTAGGCAGGTAGTCAACCTGCAGGGCTGATTCTGCTGCTGTCATGACCTAGCACAATTTGGCCGAAATCAAATGTATTATATTGAGTTACCTTGCAGAGTAATTCATGTATAGACAGTGTTAGTGGCTCTTCTCAAATTCTCATATTCTTATCTCCTATAAATATCCTACATAGCAACCAATCTTCTCTACTGATTTTCTGGAAATTTTTAATTTTTTTTTTCTGTGTGAGAAAGACTTGCTGGCCTGGGCCTCTGTCTTTGCACCAGATCTCACCAACTGCTTTGAATGTACAGATCTAGATCTAAACCATCCATATTTGTGGGAAATTACAGGCCTTGTCTTTGAGGCTGTGGTACAGCTCTCCCTGTTTTTTTTGTTTTGACTTAAGAAAAGGCAAAATGTTTGCTGTAAAAGAAAGGGAGCAGACAGAGGTGAGCTGTAGCCTTTTGTTAAAAATAAGAAAAAAAAAAAGCCTTAATTATCTACTTTAAAAGAGGGTGTCTGCAAAGAAAGTAGTATTCTTTTTCATTTTTTGCCCAAGTTTTAGGTCTAATTGAGATACTTCAGAGCTGGAGACTAATAAAAACCACTAAGGGCTATATTGTTTAAAAGTACAGGCCAAGAAAACATGCCTGTCTTAGCAAGACATTAAAGACGTTTTAAAATTAGAATTTTATTTAACCTTAGAGTCAATTTTTTAATGAAAGAGTGAAGTCTTTAAGAGGCTTCTCTGAAAATGGGTTAGGCACAGATGACTGTTTTCCCCTTCTTTTCCTTTTGACTGACAATAAGGTGTTTTAAACTTGAAAAGCCTTTCTTGCATCACTTCCCAACAAAAGGTTGAATCCTTTGGTTGTCTCTAGCCTGGTAAACACCACCCAGAGAAAATCCCATACACTGAGAACTGGAAAATTGCTCAGCACTCCTAAGATTTCCTGGTGGCATCAGCAGCCAGCATCAACCATGCTGAAAGTGACCCATCTTCCCATTATGCTGCTTCTGAAAGGCTTCTGGCCTCTCTGGAGGTAAGCTTTCAACAAGGGCTACAGGGAGAGCAGGTTACTGGATTAATGTGGTGAAAGTGTTAGAATATACCAAGTTTTATAGATGAAATTAAATGGAAAAGATAAATTGATACAATAAAAAGTTTAATTTAAGGTTAACTTTACAAACAATGATTTGAATTGGTTTTGACTAGATTTGTCAGATTCTCCAGCTCTGAGTATTTCTTCTTTCTTAGTTTTTAGATAGTTAGGTAGTTCTTGCCATATATTTCATTATGCATTCATCTACTTCATTTTTTTTTCCTGTAGGCGACTTGGTTTGTTTTCAGTTGGTTTTGTTCCTTCACCGACAGGAGCAGCAGCAGTGCTTTCAGGGATTTCTAGGTAACCCTTGAACAAAACCTGTCACTATACAAAACAAAGAATTGAGTTCTTTTCTGTATCTCACATTTAGTTCCCATCCCTTTTTGACATGGCTAAATAGTCTCTTCCAGTGATGCTATATCTTTGAAATTCATTAAAATGCTTCTGCAATGTAAATTTCTTTTTATCGGGAAAGCTAGAGAGTATATCAAATGAAAAAGCCTCTGAAAAGCCTTCTCAGGAAATATCTGCCTAAATAGTATTCATACCATTTTTCTCATTGTGAAATGTCCTACTCTGAGTTGATGACTACAGTATTAGTATTAGTATCAGTACTGGGAAACAGCACACAAATGGTTCTGACAAAATTGATACTTTCTCCTTTTTTCCTTTTTTTTTTTTTCCCTTTTTATTAGAGGAGGGTGTCAGACTTTCAGAATTTAGTTTTCAGATTTTCAGAATTTAGTTTTGGCTTACTTCTATGCCTTCCAGCTTGCATGGAAGAGAAATTAAGATACAAGAAAAGATGCTTCAGAATCTTTTTTAAGGTATTTAGGATAAGAACTGTGTTTTACAGTGAGTTCATACATAACACAATAGAGATAATTAATTGAGACCTCCAGGTGCTATTGTGTTATAAAAACTTATTTACTGAGCAAACTAATTTAGTCTGTTCCATGGACTGTGGATGTCTCTTGTACAGACATGTGGAGCATGATGAGAACATTGATATATCACTCCCTAAATGTTACACTGTGCCATAGTTTTGGGGAAAGGTGTATAGAGATTCCTGCACTATACATATTTCAGGACGTTTTTCTTCAGACCAGTCCTGGACTGTTTGCACAGACTGAATGCCCTCTCACATCTGGAGTGTATTTGTTTTGCTGCTAAAGACCACATTTCAGTTCAGTCTCATCCAAAAAGAATCCAGTTCATGTTGTTTGAGACCAGTATGTGATGAAAACCGAAAGATGGCATGGAGACTAGACAGAGATATTCTTAGATCAGCAGACCATCCAAATTAAAACCGTAGATAGGTATATCAGACCTGTGCAAGTTGCAGTGTTAATTATTATTTTAGTATCATTTTATGGAGTTTATGTGGCAAGGTTTTGATACCAGAGGGACTGCAAGGATGACCTCTGTAGGAGAAGGTTAGGGGCTGCCCTGTGACAGGCACAACCAGTTACAGCTGGCTCCACAATAGACAAAGTGGAAACTGGCAACAAATTAATTAATTAATGAGTCTGTTTTGCCCATGAAGGTAATTGGTAAGTGATATTCTTATCTTTATCTTGACCCATGAGCTTTCTTATCCTATTTTCTCCCCCTGCCTGCCTGAGAAGGGGGAGTGAGTGAGCAGCTGGGTGTGCAATTTGGCAGTTTGCAAAAGCTAGCCTACCATAATTACATATAATTATTCTGTCTCATCTGCAGTGAGAAAAATACAGAGAAAAACAATAGGGAAGAAGAAATAAAAGGTAGGCAGTTCTCTGCTATGAAGGATAGATATGTTTTAAAAGCCTTTACATTTTAATATGTAAGCTAAAGACGTGACATCCAAAAGAATGATCACCTTAGTCAATAGACAGTCATAATGCACGAGTGCTTTACTCCGACATTTCAAGTAAAGTTTCAAGTAGGCCTCTTGGAGTGGCAACCAGGAAAGAAACTTATTGGCATAGCTGTGTAATGACATTATCTTAGATATGAAGTCATGTTATGTTACCCTTTCACTCTAGCACAAAGAAGCTGCCTCCCTGGGCAGGTACTTTAGATTTCTGAGTCTTCTCCTTGTCCGTACTACAGAGGTGACTGCTACCTTACCAGCTTCTTTCTCCTCCAAACAAATCCCTGCAGCGCTGTAGTCTTACTAAATGCCACTGTCCTTGCATCTCTGGCTCCACTGCTCAGGTAATTCAGCCTCTGCCACCTTTGGGGGACAGGTCTTTCATCTGTCAGGTACCACCATAGCTTTATAGGAGTTGGGCAGCTATGTTGGGCACTAAAGACACCACAGTTATTAAAGAGCTTGAGGATAAGAAAGAAGCATTCCAGGACTTGGTCAAGATCAAGATGGGGAGGACACAGGTGTTCCACAGTTAGAGATTCAGGAGACGTACCTTAGAGCCAGACCTTTCTCATCCCAGATGTGTTCCAGCAGTCTTTATTCAGTGAGACATTAAGAAAGACCTCAATCTCCAAAGGATGTCATCAGGAGTGAGTGAAACATGGATGAGTGCTAAAGCCTGAGAGTGAGGTCTTGAAGAAAACCTATACTTTGTGCCCCAAGGATGGTGCAGGAGGGCTGGATAGGAAATTCATCCTGGAATACTGTTGTGAAGATGGTACTCAAAAACCTGTGTCCTTGCAGGCCTACAAGCCAAATTTTTCCATGGATCAAGAACAGAGATCAGGAGATTTCACTGACTCTGTTAGTGAGAGAAGATTTCTAGTGAAGGTCTACAAAGCTGCCAGATGGTCAGGATCACTTTGAATTACTTCAACACACTCTTCCCTTCTCCAAGAAGCTCTGTCAGAGATGCAGCCACCCTCAGGCCAAGCCCACTGAGCAAATGACAATACATTTGACATTCACTGTGTAGGAATAGCATATGACTGATTGCCTTCTTCTGTTACTTTGACATTGACAGTGGCTTTCTTCTTTCAAAGCTGCTGCCTTGCCAGTGCTGGAATCAGGCTTCTAAGAGAAGACTCTAGATATAATCTGGTCATATGGGGCAATTTCCTAAAGGCCTGTCACTAGTTTAAGCAGGATGTTTCCCTCTCAGGGACACTACAGTGGTTGTTGATGGCAAAACAGAGAAAGAACCAAGAGACCTCCAACTCCCAGTGTGTCATCCAAAGCACAGAAACAATCAAGTGCTGAAAATTACTGTCATGGACCTGCTCCACATTTCTGCAAATATCCGGCTCCTTAGCAGCGTATTTTGTGTGCATGCTAATAGGCTGAGGCAGACAAGGCTTCTGGGGCAAGTCAGATTGGAACATATATCTGCTAGGACAGCCTATCAGAGAGATAGAGGACATGGACTGTAGGATAGCTGGAGAGGTCAAGTTGCCCCAAGTGAAACACAGAGGGGGCGCAGCTAATGAGAGCTAGAGATGGGTTAAGGCAATGCAGATGTAACTGTCTCAAGCTGCTTAGCTGGCAAAGCTGGATATGAACTTGGCACTGCTGCTGAAGTAGCAGTATAGAATTGGCCTACAGTGCTCTAGGGAGCTTCTGCAATTGAACTGAAAGGGAATGGTGAGTGGGATTTGAGCAGATTTTTCTGTTTTATGCCTTCTCTAGAGAATGCTCCATCATCCCTGCCAGAGCTGGTTTATACCTGTGTTTCATAGCAATATATGAGGAAAGAAAATGCTGCTGATTGCAGCATTTGGCAAGTAAGTTCTAAATACTTCCCAGGGAAGAAAATCCCCAGGTGCTTTTAGAATGCCTTCCCTTGCATTTATGGGTACCCTAAGATGAACACAGTGCAAAGATAGTTACAGGAACTGTTAACAATTTCAGAGAATTCATCTAATCTAAGTTTGTTTAGCAAATGAAATGTCCTCACTCTTGGTTACAAGTGTAAGAAACACGTGTTTAAACAGTCACAAAATCAGATAGATTCTACAGTCTCTGAGACCTTTGTTGGAGATATAGATCACATTTAATGGATCAAAGGCAAATTTTGTGTAGGAACCTCTCTTTCACAGATGGTTTGCTGCAATCTAGCAATGCACTGGGCCCCAGACACTACCCAACCCCAGGAATTCCAGGCATCCCTATAGAAAATCTGACTTCCAACACAGTCCATCTCTCCTTGCCCCCTTACAACAGGAGGCAGTTCGCAGGTAATCTCTCTGTTTTGTTTCTTCCTGGATGAAGATAAGACACAAAGAATACAGAATTTAATTTGGGAATTCAGTTGGTCCCCTGAAGAAGATTTTGTTCCAGTCCCTTCCCTAACCTTTCCCTCTTGCTCCTGTTTGTGTGTTTGCAGTCAGGTGCATTCTGCTCCTTTGTATCCTCCTGTCTGGTCATCTAGGGTGGGGTGGGGGTGATATTCAAGGATTTTCACTTAAGGCACCTTAATGATCCAGAGAAGTTGACTGGGAAATGGCCTGAACTCCCTCTGTAGTCAGAGAGAGATGCTCCCGTGGAGAGCAATTCAGGTCACCTTGGTTGGGCTTTCGCTCTGAATTACCCTTTGGAGGAGTCCATCTATCTTCATTAATTACACAGGGAATCTAGGAAGCTGGTCATGCTAACGTAAGTGCTAAAGTTTGGTGCCTGAAGTGAGTCACTATGAAAACCTCCCTTCTATGAGCTCCTGAAATCTCATGTGCCACTGCTGAAAATATATAAAGCTTCTCTTATTAGGAGAGAAAATTCAGGGTGGATTTTCAACCTTTTTTATTGCACTTGACTTTAAAAAAAAATATCACTATCACCTTTTTTAAAATGTTCTACTGAAAGGAAAAGAAGGTATAGCTTTCCCACGCGTTCATGGTAATATGCAAAATCACTGCTAATAATGAGGACATCACAGCTTCATTCCTGTCATCGCCTTTCATTATCCCATGTGTCTGAGTTCCATAGTTACTCTGCTTATCATATATATTATTTATTAACACAGAAAGGCATTAAAATGCAATTTCCTCATCTATTTGTTTCTTTCCTAATTGCACGCTATTTAATACTCAAAGAAATTCAGCAATGGCTGGCTTGATTTTCCTCAGTTGTATAGATGCAGGAGTTTATATTTAATCATTGTTTTTGTTTAATTATTTTGTTGGGTTTATTTATGTGAACTTTGTGCACTCTTTCTTTCCACTTTTAGTCTATGAGCTGTTTATACCTCCTCTTTCCTTAGCATGCATTTAATCTTGTGAAGGATTTTTAGTTTCAATATTTTGAAAAGAGTTTTTTCTCTGAAAAGGGAATCATTATATATGGCATTTCTTAAACTATCTACAGACATTCTGATTTAAGGGTATTTAAAATAATTCCCCTTTCTTCATGAATTAGCTGTTAGAAACAACTACCTTCAAGGTCTCTGTGTAATTAATAGAATTGTATCCAGTATGGAATGCTAATGCATTAATATATAAATAGAAAAACTGAGCTTGATTCATAGAATTTTGAAAAAATTAGTTTTGTCCCTCTCCCTGGTCTTTGGTCTAAAAGGTAGGGGACTTTTGCTCCAAATGGTCTGAATTGGCTCTTAAGGCTGAAAATGGATCATTTAACAAACACTGTCATGACTTTACAGATACATTTATAATAAGGTTGGCGCATCACCTTGGTGCCTCATCCATCTTGACATTTTTCCTGCAAAGATGGTAAATGAGCCAGAAGCATTTAAGGAACATTTTCCTAGACAGTCTAGGAAAGCTTTGCACAGTATTCCTTGTACTCAGCAAGATTTGTGACCTTGATTTCAGTGGCCTTTGGGTCAAGATGGATCTCTTAGCTTTAGAATTAGCAGAGTAACATGTTTGGGAAACACAACCTTGTCTAGCTCATGGATTGTTTGGGATTTTTAGGAATGAAAATGTTATACAAGACATGTTGTAGCTTGATATCAGAACAATAATAAATAATTAGTGAATGAGAGATGTTTGACCAAAGGCAGCACTGATGGGAATTTTCAGTCCTTCCTGTGAAATATTAGAAAACTAATGTCACGCACAGGCCTAATTGTCAGGAATTTTTAATACAAAAACTGGATTCTAAGATGTTAATGCTGGTTGACCTTACTAGGACTAGAGTAATCATTCTGGGTCATCACACCACAACTATTGATTTGCATGAAAGTCATCTTTAGGTATTATTCTGTAGGATTAGCTGGATTTGTATGATGCTGCTATATAAATGCATTGGCATATAGAAAATTTCAGACTATTGTAAAGTTTGATCTAGATTTAAAAAAAGATGACTGTTGCAATGGTGTGAGAAGTGCAAAAGCAACAAATCTGTTACCATAAATACACAATGAAAACAGAGTTTATAAGTGTAGTGTCTCCTTACAAAAGACTGTAGAATAAACATATCAGAGCTATTTTGCATTCTTATTTCTGCCCTCAGAAAGTCTTATGCCCTCAGAAATTCCTCTGCCCTCAGTTTTATGGAACTGAAAAATGAGTACTTTACATAAGGATCTGAAAATTTAGTTTAGACTCCCATCTTTTAAAAATTTTATTTCACAAAGCAAACCACCCTTTTTTAAGTACAGCACATAAATAAAATTCCATCAGTTAGAAATTATGTTTTTGTTTACTTTTTTAGCAAAAATACAGCATAAATGAGGATTTGTGATAAGATAAAAAAACTTATATTTTGCTATATAATAGTGTTTGTAACAAATTGATTTGTACAAAATTTGTTTTAAAAGGGGTAAAGAAAACCTACGGATTTTCTGTGATAGAAAATGAAAAATATCAGCAGTGACTAAATACTTGATCCTTCAGGAATACTCTCAGGAAAATTAATAGAAGGAAATTTAGTAGATGACAGAAAATGTAACTGTGACTGACTTTTATCTGGATATTGTTTAAAGAAAATAAACATAAATTATTGATCAATTTTAGCTTTTTCTGTCATATTTGTTGCTCTGAGTCTTAGAAAAAAAGAAGGGTCTCATTACATTAAAAATTCATCCCATTGGAGGATCAGTTGAAGAACATAGGCATAACACTCTTATGCAGTACAGTCAACAACACCAAATATACTTAAATGAACCGAGGATATGGTCATAGCCTCTGTTGTGCATTATCATATAACCCACAAAATGAGGAAGTCAGAATACAATTCATGTAACATCTCAATTGTTTTATAATAGAAAATTTTGTTGCAGCATTATTAATATTTTAAGGTGTCGAGTAGGAAAACATTATCTCGTTTCTATCCAGGGAATATAACTGAAATAGGTTAAATGCAGAAATAGACTAAGAATCCTTTACCTATATGGTTACTTTCTTCAGTCCACAAAAACAAATTTGCTTTGCTTAGATATAGTCAGTGGAGAATAACATAAACCAAATTGAAATTTCCTCTTATGAAGGTGGGAGAACCTTCTCCAACAGTGGCAATCTTCTGCATCCCTGATATTGGGGCATGGATATAGGAAAGGGTTGAGAACACTGAGAATGTGGAAGGCCCAAGGGATGGCTTAGGATTTGCTTCTTAATTAAGAATTCTGATGGAGTTTAAAAACCTGCATTAATGAACACCATAAAGAAATAGATGTGCAGAATACGTCCAAGTCTTGCAGGATCTATCTTCTTTGTAACTCAAACTTCAGCAGTATACAAGTTTTCATTAGCTGTGTAACTAATAATGATAAAATAACTCAATATCATGAACTTTTCTAAAGGCTGTGGTGGGATTCATTAAAGCCAGGGGAATGTCTTTTACCCATTACATCTCCGTGATTTGCTGGCTCTGTCTATTTCAGACGGTGTTGAAATGTCTAATAATACATATAAACCAGAACTAATATTATTTTGGCATTAAAGTTACTGCATGAAGAGTGATAATGATATTTGACGTGTAATTTAGCTTTGGTTATTCTTCTACCAGGATTTCTTTAGCCCTTGGAGGTTCATAATGCTCCAGGAAACATGAATTTTCATTTTCTTAAGAAAATATACTGATTTTTATCCGATAGAAAAATGTGTGCCTTGTGTATTGTTAGCCCCAGGATGTCCTGAAGCAGATATCTGTCTCAATGGGCCTCTTCCTGGGAGACATAACAACCGAATATATAAATCAAGCAATAAGCTTACTACTGTAAGGAAAAACTAAATTGTTTTTGTTAGGTTTTGAGCTTTGTTTTTAAAATGCTAATTTTATAATAACTTTGAATGAAAATATCAGGTGTAATTTGCACAAAAATTCTTTTTTTTTTTAAATGAGGTAATGGATCCAACCCAGCTCCCAATGCATCCCTTCGGAGTGTTGCTTTGAAAACCTTACCCAGAAATATTAATTAATAAATGTCATACTATTCAGTGAGTAATCTGTCAGATATATCTATAAAAAACCCGAAGTCATTGCCATCATCTTCTTCTTATCTTCTTTGCATCCATATGCTCTCAATTTTTCTTCTTCATTCCCGTGCAGATGAGTATGAACTTGATCTGCCTGAACTCAGAACTGGATAGATACAAATTTGGGCTGAAATGAAAAACTCCTTTATAAAGCTCAGGTGCCAGTCAGAGGTGATTCACATCTGATCAGGCAGCTGCCTGCTCACATCCCTATGCGGACGGAATCTGAACCTCAAATTTATAAGCACATCTTTCTTTTTCATTGAAATTATATATGTAAAGCTTTTAAAATTTTCTCTTGCTTTACAACTACCTCTGTGTATCTGGCCATATAACACTGAAAATATTTGAAGAGAAGCTTGAAGAATGGTGTCACCTGGAGTAACTGCAGAGTCAGGTATCTGGCATCAGTGTACAACTGGTGTGAGGAAAATGGAACCATATTTTCAAAGATTATAATAGTATCTTGCAGTTTACCTGTGAAATTTTGGGCTAAATAAGTAATTCTGATAAAGATTAAAATTAGGTGTTTTCCATTTAAAATTGGATATTCCTCCAGCAATTTATTGAGCTTTCTATTGCCTGTGGTTTTAATCTGAAACCAAGACTGGGACTTCTGGCAGGCCTGTGTGTCATAGTTTTTGAATGCTTTTTCCATGAGACATTCCAGGTGATTTATAAATGCCTTCTGCAATACTCGAAGAAGCCTATTTCTTTGTTGCTGTAAAGATTTTTACACAAAGATCTAGAAAAAAGAATTTAGAATTATAATTTAAATAACTCAGGGTCATAGAAGTTTTTGTAATCTCATTTATTGTAGTTCTCACATATCATTAGAATACAAAAAAAAAAAATAGTATTTGATGAAGCATTCAGAGTCCAGAAAAAATAATTATGTTGTCTGGAGAAATGAGATCATGAAAATGTTTAATGAAACCTATTTGGAAATAAGATACTTTTATTTATTTGTTAAATTGCTGCTGTTGCTGTAAGGCCCAAATGTAGATAAAGTGTTCATCCAGAAGTAGGACTAAAATGACAATTTGTTAAAAAACGTTATGTTGCTTCTTGTGTATATATATATATCCACAAAATATATATATACACATGTATATATACACATAAAATCACTGATTTGATTGTTGATTTGTACCATTAAAATAACAAAATATAACACTTTAAGTTTTAGAGGTATCTCATCAGTGACTAAATCTGTGGGACCAAAAAGTACAAGGGCAGGATTGAATGAAAACAATGAAAATATCACAGGATACATATATATATGACTATTATTCTCAATTAATTAGTCACAGCATCTTTTAACAAATTTTGGCTAAGTAAATTTTCCTGTAAGTAACTCAACTAGCTGAATCTCAATAAGTAAACATAAAGAAGACTCACATGAACTGTAACCTTGCTGCGTTAAGAAAACTCAGGCTGGCCAAATAAACACTTGACACAGAAGGAGCCACACTTGATGTCTCCCTTCCTTTCAAAGAAGATAGGAGCAAGATTTGGCCACAATCTTGTCATACTAGAAACATATTTTTTTTATTTTTGAAGAAAAAAATTAGATCTTTTAACAGCTGAGAGAAATGAAAAATAAGCCATGGATCCTTAGTAATAAGCATGTTTCAAATTACTTCAACAGACTTCATATGCTTCCTCATACAAAAGACAATTTGAGATCCTCAGATGGGAAAATGAATCCTATCTACAGTTTGTCCAGAGAATTATTTTACTGAGGAAACAATTTGTGTTTAGTAAATACATATTTATAGGATAATTGTTGTCTCTGGTAAATAATATATGATATGTTAATATAATTAATTTCCACCATTCATTTCTAAATTAGCTAAATATGTATTTAACAAACTTACTTCTGAAAAGAGCTTAATCACCCATGGGCAAAAGGAAGATTAAAATTGAAACAACAGGATACATTATGTCTTGTTGTCAAAACAAACCAAAACAAAATCCAATTCGTAATTTTCCTTGCTAAAGGAACTGTCATTTTATGCCTGCACAGAAACAACAAAAAAATCCTTGGGCTCATCAAATGAAAAAAAGCTAAGAATCTGAACTATTATTTTCAAGGAATATATAGAAGATATAAAGAAGATATAAGGAAGAATATGTCTCCTGCAATCAAACCATGAAGTTTCTGAGAAAAGTCTAAAACAGGGCCACCTGCCATTAGCTTGTTTTTCTTACAGGCTATCCAAACAACTCTGTGCATAGAAACATGCAGTATCAGACAGAAATATTAATTACTGTATTAATGGTTTATCACTGATTCATTAATTTAACTTGTAAAACAAAGCATTGGTTGTTATACAGAAAGTGATTCAAACTGCTTTCTCATAGAGCAAGAAACAGATAATTTTTTTTCTTTTGGAGGGAGGAAATCAGTTCGGTAGAAGGAAGGGTAGATTTCAGTGGCAAGAGGAATGTCTTCTGGGAATATCATTTATACTGGTGAAGTTCCCTAGAAGACATACTAAGTCATCCTACAGAAAGTATACTCCTCCTTGAATGTGATTTTAGGATGGAGCAGTTTGGAATGCAAAATTTATTAAGTAAGCAAAATTAAGACTAGGGAAGAATAAAGTCTGTAATTTTAAACCATTCACATTTTATTATACCATCAAATATTACCTACCTCTTGAGTCACAAAAAATATGTCTGTATTTAATCACTAATATGCCTTGGATTACTTTTTGCCCTATTTAGTGATTACTGTGTTTACTTTGCATAATACAAAAGTAGTGTATTACACGATAGAGCCAGGCACCTCAGTGAAGAGAGTTAGAAATGAGAAACAACAAAAAAGCAAAGGACTGAGATTTCTAAAGGCATGTGGATGGAGAAGAAGCAGATGGATGCTAGCTCTAGACAAATGTAAACACTGCTTCAGCCTTACAAGTCTTAGACAGATGTCTAAGACCAGTGATAGACAAGTAAGTTGGACAGGGAAAAATGCATTAAAAAACCTTCGAAGAAAGAAATGAAAAACTCTCCTTTGGAAAAGAATTTCTGAATCATCTAAAGGTGTTTTAGCCTTTATATTTTTTAATTTTTTTCTACTGTCCTTTCATGGAGTCATAATACATTTGAAATGCCTTCAGACAACTTCCCCCAAAAAGTTACTGTCAATATTGTAAGCCAACAGCTCATGTGTTGGCCAAAACAGCAGCTACCCCATAGTAACTTCCAGCACCCAGTAAATCCAGTTTAATCTAGTTTATGTAAAATGCAATATGCAATGAACTCACACATAAACCAGACATGAATGTCATCCCCTCTTGCTGCCTGCGATCCTAAAAAATTGATATTCGTGTTTGTAGAGGCTAGCCATATTAGCCTATACATTAGCATTCAGGATGCCATTCCCTTTGGGACAAAATATGGTGTGTGCAGATGGCATTCAAAAGTGGTATGTGTGGTTTCAGCTCTAGGCTGAGGATGGTGGTCATCACTCTCCCAAAACTCAGTTAGATTGTCCAGGTGAAACAGACACCACTGCGGAGTAAAAATCCCTCACATTTTAAAAGTACTCTGTGCACTTCAGACTTGGAGTAGGATTTAATCTTGTACTGCTACTCTCCAGGGCAGGGTTCATTTTTCCCTAAGTTGCTGGTCAGACTTCAGACGTGGTCAGAGGAAAGTCACTGAGCAAATGATAAATCAAAGATTAATCTTGTTACTGACCTGTTTCCTACCAAGCTGGGTGAAGGTTGGACTTTATGACCTTAGAGGTCTTTTCCAACCTTAATGATTCTATGATTCTCTTCTATGGTTCTATGAAGCATGTGCGCATGCTGCCCATTTTTAAAGAGAGTCAAGTGGCTGATTTCCACTCCTGCAATTCAGGATCTCTGACCACCTCTGTTAGTGACAGAGGTTTGGTAAAGCTATAAGATTTGTGACCATGCCACATTGAGTGATTTTCTACATTCTTATGATATATTTAGGGAAAAGAAAAATACTTTATACTCTTTCTTCAAATTCTTCCCTAAAATTCTCCCTGAACGTCATCTGGATGCCTGAGAAATACACAGTACCAGCCGGGTGTAGTGGTCGGTATGCACTGGACCTGCCCGGCTATAGTGCAAACACATGAACACCACTGCTCATATCTGTGATTCAAGTGCTCTGTTACCCGTGTCCACCATGCCTCCACACTGCCTAGTTGGCATTAAGTGGCAGCAATGGGTGCCAGCAAGCATTGCTGCTGTTTGTGGCCACTGAAATGACCTCACACCATTCCAGTGCTGCCTTGATGCACAAGGTCCACAAGGGACCTTGGGCTGCAAAAGGGAATGGGGTTGTATTCTGTGCATTTCAGAGATGTCTCGGCCCATCGATGTCTATGCCACGGGGGATAGGCACATTATGGACAGACTTTGAGAAACGGATGTGTTTTCAACAGACACTGCAGTTGAAATTGGTTGAATTATGCCCATCACAGCTCTGCTGTGTTTACACAGTGCCAAGGGAAACTGAGATTTTGGTTTTCAGCTGGGGCTTTTTAGATTAAGCGAAACAATAAAACCCAGATAAGATAATAAAGCTGCAATTTATAGTCTCTGGTTTTAAATTATAAATTCCCTAAAATGAAGATTGCACTTTCTGTGTTTCCTGACGCACTAGCCCAACTTGTTTTATCCTCAAGGGTGAGGGGGTGAAGCCCTTTTTTTAACACAGTCCCTCCTAAAGCTCAGCATCAATGTCTCAAAGATTTTTCTTTGTTTTAGGTTTGTTTGAAATGTCTCTCAAATTATTAGGCTTTTTCTGCAACTGAAGAGTAAGAGAAAATGAAAAAAAAGCAACTTTATCTTCAGAAAATGAAAAGCTTTCAATTTTTTCTTTGCATCTCAAACCCATCTCTACCTTTGCTTCAGACAAAACAAAACAAACTCCATTTTTCAGTTGCACCATATTGCCAGAAGTAACTAGTTCTGCAAACATTTTTGTAGTTGACCAAAGAAATACATGCTGACGAACTGTACTCCTAAGAGATTACCTCAATATCACAGGAAGGTCTGTAGCAGAGTTGAAACAGAAGTGTAAAGTGCTGGTTGCAATTCCCACATGTACCTTTATCAAAAAAAGGGAAAAAAACCCTCAAACCACCAAGCTCTCATTCTCCTGGATATGAATCATTTGCTTGTCATTTTTGAAGCTCTTCTTATTTCGACTGTTTTGGAGGAGGTTCAAATGACTTTTTATTAAATGAACTTTGTAGATTCAGGTTTGGGGTTTTTTTCCAAAGTACAGTTTCCTATTCTCTCAAGTAATACATTCAGATAAGATACAGCCTCTGAAAACTCTTTCGCAATGTGACTGAAATATTTTTACTCATTAAAATGTTTTGCCTTGTGAGTTAAGGAAATATTTGGTACAGTTTTGTGTTATATATTGTACTAGATTTTAGTGATTGGGATACACAGCATTTTCTACTTTTTTTCCTAGTTTTTCCAAGGAATAGTGAAATATAAAGTTTAAATTTGCTTCAGCTTACTGCATTACATCCCCCTCCCCCCCCAAAAAAAAAACCCAGCTATTAATGGCCAACACACTCAATCAGACTACCTGTGGTGTAAAGTACTACAATGACAGAACACAGTTCTTGGCAATTAAGTTGTGTCCATCTTCTGTGATTCTAATTGAACTAAAAGGATCTGCTTTTATAAAAGAGATAACATGACCAGGTGATCTTCATGGATATGCATTTTTACATGTTTTCCAAAATTATTAATTTCTTTCTATGGGCTTTGAGGCAATCTGGATACCCTGGAGTTTGGTCTGGTTTGGTTTTTATTTGTTTTGATTAGTTTGTCATCACTAACAGAAAGTAGAAAGTTAGAAACAGGTTTCAGGGTGTTACAATCACATACATGTTTTCTCCCTTTCATTGTGTTAATAAATGTGAATGTGACTTAGGCTTATGGTTACAGACAGCAAAGACTGAGCATCCCCCAGTTGCAGCCAAGGGAGGGTGCATAAGCAGGGACTGGCTGCCCACTTGCTTCAGTAGAGAAGCACAAAGAATGTGAACTCTTGAGGTGCCAGAAGTGCAGGTAGGTGGAAGGTGCAATATTGGGTACCTGGCAGAGGAAAAATCACTGAGGTCATGATGGAAATGTTATCCTGAGGAACATCATGGGAAAACACTGTACTCTGTTGCTCAGGAGTTTTAGTTGCATCACTTGAGAATAATTAAACATTTGTGTTTAAATATAAACAAAATAAAATAAAGAGATTGTATGGGGCACCTTAATCCAGCCTTTGGTCTATCCCCCAGCCCATCTCTGCTGCCCAAAGATGTTCCCTGAGCTTGGACCTCTGAGTGCTCCTATTCCAGGATGATCACAAGGCAATGTTGAGGTTATTTCTGATCTCATCATCAAAGCAACTTCACTGACTTGTAAGGAATCGGTTCTGTCACTGGCATCCCAGCCTCCAGTTAGTTTAACCCTTTCAGCAGATGAGGTTTCTTGTCCTCCATGTCAGATCATTCCTCAGTCACACTCTTAAGTAGGTACAAATTTAAATTCCCCTTCACCATGTAAATGCAACTGTAGGGTTTGCAGGCCACTGACTGAGGGAAATAAAGCTGTTTATACTTTCTCAGGTGTTGAACACAAACTCTGGATAAGCCAGACATGTATGGCCTGTTCATACCACTGTACAAACACACCAGAAAAAATACCTGATTCTCACTGGCAATGGCTACAAAATCAGATAAGTAGCTTCGCTTAGCCTCAAATATAGCAACAACCCCCCTGTTCAGACTCCAGGAAAAGAGCATTTTTTGAGCAGGGATTTGAGACATATTTCTGTCTCAGAAAAGGGACATTAATTTTGGTAGAAACCCTTTTTTACCTCATAAATGTGAGTATGGGTTCATGCACAGATGTGTGTATGGGTTCACTCACAAATATGCGTCCACTCCAGAGAGCATTTTTACTTGCAACTCACCCCTGAACTCTCTCCTCCAGTCAATCTGATGGAAAGCAGAGAAGGTGTATAGGTATGCCCAAATGACTCCCCTGTCAGACTAAAATGATGACAGACACAGCTTGGGTTTGATCCCAGGTGCTGAGCAAGTGGATCACGAATGAATCACTGCATTCATCTCCTTCACAGCTCAATAGCTCACTATGAGTGTGTACAGAGAGAAAATATCCCACAATTTCATGATGCTGTTCAGAATAGAAACATAATAGAAACCCTGTAGTCATGACAAAAATATTCAATACCAATAATTATCTGGAACAGTACAAATCCCATAAACTGGGGATTCAACTATGATATCTAAAGCCTTCCAGTGTGACCCAGACTTGCACTGTACTGTTGAGGTATGGGAATAAGGGGCTTAATTGTCAGACTTGCTGACCATCTATTAAGAAGTACTGAGTATTTGGTGTTTACTGACTACTGTGGGAATATATGCTAATACGGAAATCTATAGAATAGATTTCTGATGATGCCATATAATTTAACATAAGGTGGTTTCTATATCATACAGAATTTTAAAGATACCTCTTGAGTTCTGTCTCATTTTGTACTAAACAAAATAAACTACACGTGCAAAGCTGATTTTTGCATGTGGGTGCGTGATAAGGATAAATGGAATAAAAACATTGTTAAAAACAAGGAACACATTTAACTTCATTGAACTTCATCATGTTTAGGCATTTGACTTTAGATCTCTTTTTGCAAAAGTCATAATTCCCTCTCTTTAAATTTAGCTTCGTGGTTTTTTAATTTTGTAATTTTTTCTTAGCCATTCTTAGAAGTGGATTCCTGAATTGGTTGTTGTTTTTTGTTGTCTTCTTTTGAAGAGTTTCTTTTTTATATATATTTGCCTTGCATGTGTTGCTACAAGTTTCTCCTAATGCCCTGCTTCCTTTCTTCTCTATGACTATTTTTAACTGCTCATGCTCTGAACCAGATTTTTATAATTACAAAATAATGATGACTGTCTCTTTTTATGGATTGAAAGCAGAGAGGTCTTTAGATTGATAAGTCAGTGAAGCCACTGAAACTTAGCTTGCTTGAAGCAGGAAGAAAACTTGCTTTGGGTTGACCTTTGATTGACATAAGGGAAGTATCAAGCAGTCTTTAATATAATCATAATAAGACTTTTACAAGTGAAGCAATAGCTCAGACTGACGTTTTGAAATATTTGTTGCTTCTTTTTCCTCTAGAGACAAGCCAGGGTCTCTGCTTATCCTAAATAAATTCTAAGTGCTTTGCCTTTGACATCTGAGTGCTACTTTCATCTGAGTGATCGGTTTTTCTCAGATTTCTTTTTACTTTGCCTGTAAGTTAAGAAAAAACAGAACTTTTCAGCTAACTGCATTTGTTATATCAGCAAATATCAAAACACTAGGTCTTTTTTACTGCAACCTGTTAACCAGTCTTTAAACGCAAAATGGAACTGTGGTAGAATTAATTCTAGTTTTATGTTATATTGCACAGTGACTATAAACAGGCCTGTGTTAATGTTTATTGTCTGTTTTGTGGTGTGTTTAAGTGCTTGTTAACATCACAGAATTTGTTATAAGTGTGCACAGGAACTGTTGATTTAGTTATATATTAAAGTGTAGGTTGTTGGAGGGCTGCTTTTGCTTTTTTCACTATTTTCTTCACCCTGCTAATAGTTTATAAGGTTGCCCCACAGGCTGAAATCTTCATGCAGCTGGCCTACAGCCCTTTTGGTAAGCCGAGAGAAGTGAGAACTACAGGAATGTTTCACCAGTGGACAATGACCGGGGCTCCCAGAGGCTCAGTTTTGGGATGGCGTTCAAACCAGCAAGCCATCAGCTATGACTTGGTAATGTCAAACTTTTGGAGCTCCTCACTGCATCCTCTAAAGCTAATGGGGCTCTGGCATGACTCGGTTGCCTTGTTCCTGGCACCACTGGTGTAGGTGACAGCCACAGGAGCTGTCACTGAGTGACTACTTCATCATGCACGCAGGAGTGCCAGCATGGCTCCTGCAGAGTGAGCAGAGGCATGGCGGGGAAAATATCCATGTCTGCCAGGAATGATCATTTCAGTGATGGCATGAGGAGGACCTCCTCTAGAAAGCATAATCTGCAGCCTAGGAATAGATGAAGGCTGAAGGTCTGGCAGCTTGTAGACATGTGATATTTACTCTGATGTAGAGTAAACAGGTATTTCCCCAAGCTGAAAGAAAGATGCTATAATCCCTGCTTACCAGTATTCACCCTGTTCACAAAATATTAGCCCCTTCTTACTCAATAAGAAATTATTACTCACTTCCAAGCTTGTACCTTGTCTCCTCCCTTTCCCCCCATATCTTCATTGCTGCCTTATTTTCTTTTCTTTTTCTCTGCCTATTCTCTTCAAGTTCAAAATCCCTTTCTAAACACAGAAAACTCTGGAAAAGTAATTACAAAGTATTTCTAGGCAGTTGTCCTCTTTATAAAGGAAAATTTCATACAAATTTAACTATACTGAGAAGCAGCCTCTTCTTACTTAGGTGGATTGTTGCAGGCCACTTCTATTCCATTTTGTATCTGCACAGGTGTCAGCCACTACTATAGTCCTTCTGGACAGTATCATGAGGCAATATTAAAACTTTCATTCTGCTTAGAGGGATTCTTCATGACATAAACCATCTCTTACAGAGATATACTTACAGCAGTGTGGTCTGACTGACAACTCTAAGTAAGGTGAGCAATAACCAGTTTAGAGCTCATCAGTGGAAGGTAGTTACCACATACAGTCATAGGGGGAGTTTTTATGAAGGTTGAAGGTTTTTTTCTGCATTTCAGAAAGAATTCTAATGTTATTGAAAAGTTTTCAGTTTTCCTTCTAGTTATCTGATAGGTAAACCCCAAAGGAAAAAAATAATCAAAACTAAACTATGCTTTTTTATGATATTTAACTTAAAAAATTATTTTAGATTAAAAGAGTTTTTTTGTTCTTTGTTATAGTGTTTTTATGAAAGAAATGTGGAAAGAGAAGGGTGAAGGAGTCAGGAAAAATGGAAGAAAATGCAGCTGTATTTATATACTCAAAGATGTGAAGATTTCAGGTCATAAGCAGTGTTTTTCACATTGTTTCAAGAAGCTGCAATTTTGAAAATAGATGTTCAGTGGAGAAAATAAACAGGTATTCATTATTATGCCAAGAACTTTGGTGAACTTCTGTATTAACTCTTATCTAAAAGCTCTCTCTGATCTACGATAACAAATAGATATAACATTTTTTAACTTAGATATGCAGGCCCAGTTCCCAAATTAGAAGAATGACTGTAGGCAGATGACTAGTTTGAATGACTTCAAATTTCAAAATTATTTATCTGAATTATTCACTGCAGACTCAATGACTAGAGAGGCAAATTGATATTAAGTTCTCTAGAAAAGAAAAGGTGACAAACTCATAATAGCTTTCAATCAGAGAGAATAGTTTTGCTGTGTTTTTCATAGCCTTCAAACACAGTTCACAATTCTTACTTTATTCATTTCTCATAAGGCTATAGCCCTCAGACAACATAATTCAAGTAGAAGTAAGTCTGAGGCAGGAAAGGGAAGAAAGTAAGACAAAGGAAAGGAAGGAAACCTAGCACTTACAAGATTCAATAAAATGTTGACAGATAAGTAGTTCCAGATCTTGTGGGGTTGGATATTAACTGGTATGGTATAGTTTTGATCAGTTTTTTTCACTTTAAATAATGGACTGCTCCAATAAGACAAAAAACCCCCAGCTAAACTAAACAAAACACACTATTATAAAATGAAAAAGTTCAAATTAATTTTAAAAAGCTAAAGAATCTGGTTTGCAGACAAAACAATGGAGAGTCTGCATCTTTCTGGGCAATACAATAGGCATAAAGGTGAAATTTATCCATGGCCAAGTTCAAGAAACACTTTTAACCCTGTATTCATATCAGCAGGTTCCAAGAGCTGCTCTTTTCCTAGCTAATAGAGGAAAGTGAAAGATTAGAAAGAAAGGACATAGTCCATACCTTCCAAGATGCATTGTTTCTTGCCTTTAATGGCATATTGAATTGAACATGAGGATGACTTCTTTGGCACAGCTCATTAATAGTTGATTACATTAATTTTGCCTCCAAAAGAGTGTTCCCTTTGTCATTCAATCTTTCATGGATAAGCTTCCTATCTGTGAGTTAGGACATTCATTCAAGTCACCATTTCTTTTTGTAGTTGGTGGCTTACAGTCAACAAGAACAGAGCTTAACTGCTAAGTGAGAAATTTTTGTAAACCTTAATATTGTTTTTCCTGGAAGACAGAGGTTGGAAGTAGGAGTTTATTCTGGACACCTAATCATAACTGATAGTGTAACTTGCACATTATGGGGTCAAAATATTGTTGTAGAAATGTATTTTTACTCCACAGTCAGATTAGGTCTGTGCTATGGGCTGGTGAACAATAAACAGAATTATAATTGAGGACAGAATATAATAAGCTGGAAATAGGACATTGGGAGGCAGCTGAAAGACAAGCATAGTACAATGAGAGCAAAGCAAAGGGCCACAGCCTTGCGCACTCAGTGAACCAAAGTGAAGTAAATTAGTCTTCCCCGGGGAGAAAAAGGACAGGGCTATTGCAGAAAGCAACCCAATACAACTGTAGAAAGGTCTTGGAGTATATAAGAGACTGCTCCAGCGCCTCCTCCCTTTCCTTTCACCTATATGATTGCAACCTCCCAATACCTAAAGGGGACTATAAGAAAGATGGAGATGGAATTTTTACAAGGGCATGTAGTGACAGGACAAAGGGGAATGGCTTCAAACTGAAAGAGAGTCGGTTTAGATCAGATATCAGGAAGAAATTCTTTACTGTGAGGGTGGTGAGGCACTGGAACCAGTTTCCCAGAGAAGCTGTGGATGCCACATCCCTGGATTTGTTTAAGGCTAGTTTGGATGGAGCTCTGAACAACCTGGACTAGTGAGAGGGGGGTTGAAACTAGATCATCTTTAAGGTCCCTTCCAACCCAAGCCTTTCTATGATTCTACGATAATCAGATGCTGAGAGTGCCACTTGACTTACTGAATGAAGATGTCTGAATTGCAGTTTTCTACATATTATCAAGTCACCTGGGGCCCCTTTGCAGCTCTCAGATTCAGTCAGCAGAGTCTAGAGCAGACTTCATTTCAGCCTAATGCAGAGATCTGTACTGTTCAAATAAACAGCTCAGAGTGGGCTTTGCTCACTCTATACATGGTGGAACGAGTCTCAGCAGATTTACGCCTGTAAATTAGCCAATTAAAATTAAGTGAAGCCACTGTTACCCAAAATGACCATGTGTCACAAAAAGTTGTATTCTGGATAATATCAATCTGCATACTGCAAAACCAAACCTGGATGCTCTTCCATTTCTTTTTAACCCTTCGTTTAGACTGAAGGTGAAGTAAGCACAATTACTTTCTATAGCCAGCTCCAGCTCTGAGGAGAACTTTCTTAAATCACTTTTTTTAAAAACTTCAGGACTCCTTTGAACTTTAATGACTTATAATAGATTTCTTTGGACACTAATATTGCCACAGAAGAGGTAAGTATATTGTGTACTCCTGTCTCTTGAAACTTTCTCTCAGCTCTTGCCAAAAACAAAATGCCTCCTATGGCAGGGCCAGGGGCAGGGGGAGGGCAGGAAACACAAAGCTATGCAAAACCCACATCCAAACTTCATACAGACATTTTGCTGGAATAATTAGTGTCTAATTCCCACCACTAGAGTGACAGAAAGAGTTGTGTCATCTACATTATAAAAGTAGAGCAGTGTCAAATTTTCTATCTTATTCCTATAGGAAAAGTGATAAACATACTCTACTTAGCTTTGTTCACCTCATGACATGCTGCTTGCAGTGGTATTAAATCTATTCTTTGGTGATACTTAAATGCTATCTGGTTTTGATTTTGCTTAGGTTTTACTATTTTTGCTTATTTTACAGTTGAATTTTTTGAATCTGAGACAACATCTCTATTTAAAATGTCATACCCCTAGTAATTACCTGTGTTTTATGTTACCTTAAGGATAAAGAAAACTTTCTCTTAAGCAATACATAATTATACATTACTTACAATGATTGACAGTTTGTTGAGTGTAGGATCATGAAATAATACCCTGAATATAATAACAAAGCAAGTCCCACCAAATCTCAAGGTGTCAGGAGCTGTCACACAGATTAGTAAATTTGTATTATAATCATAAAGGCTTACCAAAATGATTTAAGCAATGGTAAAAGAAAACACATTCTTCACTTGCAGGGTAGAAGCAACTTGATCACCATAATTGTGGAAAAAGCAGTAAGATATCACAAGGGGAAATAATTTGAAGGCACTTCAGAATTCTTCTACTCATTTGCTGGACTTTTTTTAATGTTATTTGACATGATCTCTAAATCAGAGTAGTTCTATAAAATGAAATAAAACTGTGCATGCATCAAACCTTTAGGAAGACAACCTTTTTCAGAACGTCTTCAAAGAGGACAACTTTGACCACACAGCAGCTACAGATGTATGACTGCACCTTTTCTCCTCAGGAGTGTGCACACAAGGAAACAGGATGGGCCTACTGAGCTAACAGCTATGATCAGGTTAGGTGAGTGAGATCCCTCTTCTCTAAGTGCAAACTGTCTAGCTTTGGGAACTAAATAGTTTGTCTTGGTGAAGAACTCGCCTCATCCTGACCCTACCCCCTTCCTCCCCACCCCATATTCACAATGATAGACTGCAGAAGGGAAAAAAGTATTCTGACCAATAATATTCCGTGATAATAATGAAAGGATGGACAAAATCTTTTGAGATGCCAAGACGAGAGTCATTTAAAGATCTTAGGGGTTTAGCTCACATATACTAGATGGGAATTTTTTCTATTATTCCTGTGCAAAAACAATCAGAGAGTGATAGACATGTTGTAATCTGACCATGATAACAGATAGGATTAGATATCACTTCATAAAAACATGTAACAAAATACATGCAAAATGGACATTTGCACTCCTTTGTTAAGGAAGCTTCCCAGTCTGACTATTCACAAGACTCTCTGGCAGTCACACCCCAAATGCCAGAGACTTTTAACTGCTGGGACCAAAGCTGCTTCAGAGCGGGTGGCTCCAGTGACCCAACAGGTGATCACAGAATATTTTGAGTTGGAAGGGACCCACAAGGTTCAAGTCCAACCCATAAGTGAATGGCCCCTACAGGGATCAAATCGACAATGTTGGTATTATTAGCACCATGCTGTAACCAATTGAGCCAGCATGACTCCCCACGCACCCTCTCACACAGTCAGACCAGGATTCCATATTGGTTCAACCCCAGGTTTCCCATAGCAGAGTCTTAGGTGTCTAGTTCCATAAATCAATTTATTCACTGCGTACTAACACAGAAACAGATCAAACTGGTGCCTCCTAGGAGGACCCCCAACAAGGGAACCTCTGGGTTTTTATATCTCACAGTCTATCTGTGCACAAGTCTTGCTTTTCCTCCTGGCCCTCTGCTTCTGCTGAGTCTCCCAGTGTCCATCCACTTGGCTGGTGCCACTATTCTTTGTGACCTTTGTTATCCAAAAGGTTGGCAGTTCACTACCTCTTGTCCCAGGCTCCTCTCTGGAGCACAGTCTGCATCTCAATCTGTAGCTTGCAAAGCGAGCTACCTGCACCAATTTATTCCTCCACACCTTGCACAGACAATAGTGTTTAGCAAGCATGGTTGCGTCTTCAACTTAAGAGAACAGTCCACCAAAATTACCAGATCTGCTTTCTCTGATTTGCATTCAGAACAGCTATTCCATTTAATGAGACTCGCTCACACAGAAATGTAGGAAATGAAAAATTAAATCAGCACCCTTGACGAGCCTAGAGAATTAAAACTAAAAGCTGCTAATAGAAAAACAATACTATCATACACCTTAAATTAATATTTTATAAACAAAAATATTGTACCAGAAACCAGAGCTAGAAAAACATATAGTGAAAGTGCTTTTGATTTTTCTGAATTTTGAATTTTGAATGCATTTTTTTTTCCCCATTGGAACCTGACAGTTTTGATAGCACTAGCACATGGTAAAAAAGAAATTCAGCCATGCTTTTGGCAATGATGCAGTCTGCCACACGAAGAAAGTGGTTTGGTCACATACAAAACCTTAGAGCTGACCTCCTGCAAAAGACCTCCTTTATGCTTTCAAATATTTGAAACATTTGAAAGGGAGTAAGCCCTCTTGTTAGTCTGTTCCATCCCAAATTTTTTCACTGTTATGATTATTACATAGTACAGTGATTGAAAAACATTTTTTCATGTGTGATTTTGTTGTCCATAATCAGCTAAAATATATGCAGTAAACAATAATGTCTATCTCTTATAGTCTCCAAGACTTTTAAGTAATGGGAAGGATGCCAGTGTGACAGGGAAGCTTGTTGTCTAAAGAGCTGAAGAGGGGAATCCTTTGAAATGGAAATCTGTGCTGATATGAGGGCTCAGTTATCTATACACAGATGTAGTGGAGCAGCAGGGAGTATTTGCACACTTCACACATCATGGCAGTAAAACACCTCCACCTCTTCACCACACTGTTGGTAGACACACTGGAGAAAAGATCTAAAACATAATCCACTTTCTGGAACTGCTGTACTGTGGCTTGGGGCTGGTGAGAGTGGCCAACAGCAAGGTAGGTCACTGCATGAGGGTGTCATTTTGAAATCACTACAGAAAAATATCAATTGCGGTATTCCTCTTCAGCTAGTAACGAACAATACTTGCTGAGGACATATTGTCTGTGGCCGTTTGCACAAACGCACTTTCTGCCAAGCACACAACACTCCTGCTTGAGTGAAATAATTTTTCTGCCTTCTAAAAGACAAACTAATTGTTGCTATGGTAGTATGTAGAATCAGAAAAAACTAGAGGCTGAAGTTATCAGAATTTACATTAGTGTGCTGGTTTTTGCTGGGGTACAGTTAATTTTCTTCACAGTATGTGGCATGGGCCTGTGTTTTGGATTTGTGCTGGGAACACTGTTGATAATTCCGGGATTTCTTCATTACTGCTAAGCAACACTTACAAAGAGTCAAGGCCTTTTCTGCTTCGCGCCCCACCCCACCAGCGAGGAAGCTGGGGGTGTACAGGAAGTTAGGAGGGGACACAGCTGGGACAGCTGACCCCAATTGGCCAAAGGAACATTCCATACTATATGGCATCATGCTCAATGTGTAAAATGGGGGAAGAAGAAGGAAGGGATAGGACATTTGGAGTGATGGCATTTGTCTTCCCAAGTCACTGTTACACATGAGGGAGCCACTTTCGTGGGGATAGCTGAACACCTGCCTGCCCTGGTGAAAGTAGTGAATTAAGTCCATGTTTTTCTCTACTTTCATGTGTAGCTTTTGCTTTCCCCATTAGAGTGTCTTTATCTCAACACACTTTCCCTCTTATAATTCTCTCCCCATCCCACTGCGAATGAGTGGCTTGTGGGACTTTGTTGCTGGCTGGGGTTAAACCACAATAATCAGCCTAAGTTTTAAAAATTTAAGTCAGTTTTTTTAACCATGATGTAGGAAAAGAGAAAGATTTGTGTGTACTGCAAAAATCTCCACAGAGGCTGAAGCCATCAAAAACTTTTCTAATATCTAGTTTGTGAATAGTGTTGTATCACAGTATCACAGACCTTTCAACATAGATATTTCAGGTAAAATACCTGTAAGGAGTGAAAAGCCTGATTTTTTTAATTAGGGTGGAATTTCTATTTGAAGCAAGAGCAGCCGTGTGCATAGAAAAAATCTTACTTTGCCCTGCAACTGAATATGAAATAAACTATTTAAAAATAATATAATGTAGCTGTTTGTAAGTCTTCATTTGTATATAGACAGTGCTCTGAAGCCATTGCAAGTTATAGATCTTTCAAACATGGATAGGCCTTACCCTGATACAAAATGGATGCAGTAACAATTGTCTTCTGGTCACACCAGTCATATGGATCATTTGACTATGCTCAGCCCTCTAATATTTCTAAGTCACTCCCATAAGTTTTAAAGCTACCATTGCAATTATTTTTAAATCAATTACATCAGTTTTAAATCTACTGTCACAAAGCACATGATTTCTTGGGAGTTTCACAAATCACTTTGATCTGGCTGGCTAGCATTTCTCACATTTTCAACTCATGATTTTAACCGAATAAACATTTTTACACGCCTTTTCTACTTTTCATCAATCCTCCATCATCATGAGAGGCAATTCAAATGAAAATACTGTCATATTTTTCAGGACATTTGATAGTTATATACTTCTCTTTATCTTTCTCCTCGTGAAGGTTACCTTACAAGTGAATAGGATGTTATTGTTTCCTGTTGCTTTACTGGAATAGGTGTTTGTAGTCATCATTTCCAGAAGATTACTTTCCTGATAATCTCCAAATATTAGTATTCAAAGCATCTTTCAATTTTGTCTTCACTGAATATCCATGTACACAGGGCAAAAGCCAGTGAGTAGTGGTCAAATTACATGGTGGATCAGTTATGTTCTGCATGTCTTTCGGTATTTCTCAAAATGGTTTCATGACCCTAAAAGATCCTGGAGACAGGATACGTGATTTCTCATAGTGTTAGAATATGTTACAAAAACATTTTGAAATCCATTAATTTTTTCTTTGACGTGAAAAAAGCTAAATAGCTGACTTTTGGGCTAAAAACATCTAATGATGTTCTACAAATTCTAAGCCATTACTAACCCAGATTATTAGTATTTCAAATTTACAGTGTATGCCCCAATTCAACAACATAGTTAAACACATGAATAGTTTTAAACATTTGAGCAGCTCATGCTGAACAGATTAAAATCACTTTGCAGTATTTGAATGCTTAAATATCTTTATGAATTGGAATCTAAATTTACTGCTGAAGTATGTATGTCCTTTTTTGTAGAAATGCCCATCTTTTAAAACTGTATTTTTAAATGATAAATACTAGTTTGTGACTCTGATCTTGTTCTTGTGTTTGGAAAAAATACTTTTCAATTGAAGCTCATGCTTCTCATACTGTGCAATTGTGTTCAAAATACTGCAGTTATTTTACTTTAAAATTACATCAGTGATACAAATACCAAGATTTTAAATTGCTAAAGATAGTCTTCACAGGTATAACTGAATAGATTAGACCTACATTTATTTGAATATGTAATTTGCTTTTTACTTCCTCATCACATGCTCTGCCATGATATCTTTTAATCAGCAAATGTAAGGAATAATCAAGAGAAATACGTATGTGATGGAGCAAGCAAAAAAGCAACAGGATATTTTTCACATTGGAGTGTGGTACAAGACCAAAAAAGATGTTTATTAGGAATGTGCTCTGGTGGTTTCTCTTCATTGCCTACTAGCAAAAAAACCCAAGAAGCTGCAATAATATATGAAGTAAATTTTGTCTTCTGGTGAAATATTCAGAATTAGAAAAATTCTGTGTTCTTGTTCACTCATGAAAAACTGAGAGAAAAAATAATGTGAGTAAATGTGAATGTTAATTATTTAAGGTTGTGGTTTATATAAAAGTGATACCAACAGTACAATCATACTTGCTCAAGATACTAAGGAATATCAGTGCCCATTGTATTTCTGTATGAATTCTCTTAAGTGCCGTGAGTTGAATGTCTAAGTTTTCTTGTCTTTTTAAGCAAAAATATTTTCTGTAATCCAACTTTAGGTGTAATAATGTAATTAATGTAATTAATGTAATAATGTAATTAGCATCCATTAATTTAACTAATTCTCCTGTAATTCATTTTGAATGAAAATTTTGGAGAAAACGTTTATCTTATCCTTTGGGGCTTCTTGTGTCATTCTTTACAACACCTTCGCACAACAACAACCAATTCTGCAATTGGAATTCGGTAGCTTCCTAAGAACTAATTTTTTGTATTCCATGAAACATAGAGTACTTGCAATTTTAATTCACAATGGGCTTAGATAATTTTTGTATATTTTTTATAATTTTAATTTTTCAGTGACCCATTCCTTAAAATAAGCAAAAATCTACCAACAAAACAAACCAAGAGAAGAAAGTAAAATGAAAAAAAAAAAAAGGAAAAAAAATGAATGGAGAACCCCCATCCTCATGGAATATATATTTTTACAGATACAAACAGAAATTTCAGCCTAGTATTGAAAACTGTTTCCCGGTGGCATTTCTTGTTGAAATTGATGTTTTTCTACAAACAGAGAAACTAAACAGAAGTTTTGATTGATAGGAAATTGCCAACTACATATAACTACAGTACTTCTACTGAAGCAGTAAACATAAAGGAATTACGTGCCTCATTTCTGAGATCAAAAGTGTTTCATACTCAAATACATCATATGCCATGTCAAATGGTTCTTTGGAAATAAATGTTTGACAGGCAAGCTGAAATTTTTTCCCCCTCTCATTTGCACTACTTTCCATGTATGAATTTGGTTATTGTAAGGTCAGAAATACGTGCTTCCCTTTGATGCTGTCCTTGAGTTGTGAAATTATGGATGGCTGGAGAAGAAGCAAAATTGAGCTAGAAGCAATGCAAAAGACGCAAAAACCCCTCATAGGTGTTTGGAAAATAGGAGTTCTGTGATGCTCATGAAAAGATAATACATAAGAGGATAGTAAATAGGAGTGCACTTTTCTAAAGCATCAGAGGTATCAAACTTGATTTTAACCTGTATAAGCTGAAGTAGCAGAGTGGCAAGACAGGCTCATAGTTCATGAACAAATGTCAGGCTACCAAAACACAACTCAAGCAAGGTGAAAATGGTAACTGCTTGCAGTATCATTTACTATGAAAACTTGCATAAAATCCCAAACCCTGAGACAAATTGCAATGAACAAAACTATGGATTTAATGTTCAGTTGTCTGTCACCTAGTAAAAATCACAGAATCTGAAGTAGTGATTTCTGGATAAATCAGATCCTTAAAAATAAGACCTTATTCTATAAACCCTCATCTTTGCATTTGCGACATTTTTTCTGCTAAGAAAACAGGGATTTTTCTACATGTCACTGGGTGAGTTTCTACCTGTGCAGGCTTCAGAGATAACTTGCCCAATTTGTTTTCTTATATAGATTAAAACGAGAAGTGAGGATGTGGAGAGCTGGTGAGAGGGGTGGGAGAGACAGTGTGTTCCGAACATGCAGAAATTAAAAAAAATGAGGAATGGTTATGCTAAATCAGACTTAAAATCCATTTAGGCCAGTATCTCCAGCTGTTGCCTAAGGAAAAACAGAATAGGACAAGCTTATAGCAATATTCCCCTATTCTGCTGTCCCAGCCCCCAAGGCTTCATAGCTCAGATACAGATTACATAATTTGCAGTGATTTACTTTTCTAAAATATACTCAAAGTAGAAAAGTAAATTGAAATCTTACTCTTATGAGAAAAATTACAGTAACAATTATTTCTTACAGTCAAAAACTGGTTTTCTGAGTGTTTCTCTGGTGAAGAAACAATCCTTTTCAAAGTTCTTCTCAGGACAATATTCTGTCCTGTCTTTAATGTCAATATTTGCTTAAATGATGAATAAATAGAGAAAACTAACTTTTATTGGCAGAGAATACTTAAGACAGATATGTAACCCAAGAATTTTCTCCTCAAGAATAAGGAAAATATTAAATAAAAGAAAAAAAAGGTAAATTATCATCAATATTATGCTAGACTTGGGATATAACACGCAACAGTTTTGTATCTGCTGCTTTTTTGAATTTATGCCTGTGTCACTGAAGTGGTTACAGGGAGATACACTTTCTTTTTCCCTTGTATGAAACATTCCCTATGATATACATAAGAAAGAGGAAAAGGTACTGGTTGTTTGGTTTTTAATTTATTAAAATCATGAAATCATAAACACCCCCCTGTCACGGCTCAAAGCCTCATCCAACTTGGTCTGGAAGACTTCCAGGGATGGGACATGCACAACTTCACTGGGTAACCTGTTCCAGTGCCTCACTGCCGTTAAAGAATTTCTTCCTAATATCTAACCTATAGCTACACTCATTCAGTTCAAAGCCTCTACCCCTGTCCTATCACTACAGACACTTGTAAAAAGTGCCTCTCTAGCCTGAGCTGCTGGACACACTTCTTTTTATGCAGTCCAGAACATGGGTGGCCTTCTGGGCTGCAAGTGTGCATTACTAGGTCATGTTGACTTTCTCATCAACAAACACCCCCCATTATTTTTTGCATTAATTACTGATAGAAAGTATTCCTAAGAGTTAACATGAAATAGAAGCACAGTTTATATTAGTATAGTATACTAGAAAGTATTCGTAAGAGTTAATATGAAATAGAAGCACAATTTATGTCAGTATAGTATACTTTTTGCATTTTTCAGCCAAGCCGTGCAAAAATTAAGGATGATTATACAGTAAAAAGGAAAAACTTGAGCAGAAATTCCAAACTGAAATTGAGACCACAAAAACTCAGCAATGCTAAGGCAGAAAACTTTTATCTTTCTATGTCTCACTGTAACTGTGAATCCTACACCTTAACAAGAGAAAATAACATTATCAACACCTTACACATTGCAACAGAAGATTTCTTTGAAATTCTCTCTTGATTACAATCCTGTTATTTCTCTATTATACCCAAGGACCAGCAAATACACGGTATATTTCACCACTTAACAATAGCTTTCTATGGTTTTGTTTTCTGAAAGAACCTTGATGTTCTTTTATTGTATTTCCTTCCGTTCTTGTAAATGATTTAGAGGCCCCTTCAGTAAAATTACTAAGTATTTCTTTTCAAAAAGTGGGTGGACTGGTTAAGATATTTTTAAATAAAAATATCTGGTATGTAGATATCATTGATTCTAGCATGTTCTGAAGATTCTAAGGCAAGAGTATATAGAAAGAGGTTAATGCAATTTCCTTGCTTTTCTTTACTATTAAGTAATCTAAGTTGCAGAAATGCAAGCTGATTAACCAAATTATTCATCAGGACAATACTTTTATTGCCTTCGATAGTGTGCGTAGGAAGCAGTAAAACAAGCAAACACTTGTATAACTTTATATAGCCTGGTAGGCTAAAAGAAAACTCTCTTGGCAGCAGGTGGTGGATGCAATGAGGATATAGCAATGAACATAAAGAGAATCGGTGAGCAACAATTAGTAATAAAAGTACATTGTTTCCCCATTTGGTACTTTGTAACTTATACAACCACATCTAGGGAAGTTATTATCATACTAACAGTCACATGCTTCTTCCTGAAGATGAAAGAATGATATCTGAAATCTTTCATAAAAAGATTTTTTTCCTCCACCAGACTGTAGTCATGAAAAAACAAATTTGTGTGTGCATATTCTGGAAAGAAGTTATATTGCACAGGTGATGAAATGTTGAGGAAAATACATTTTCATTTTCCTGTTTAGGAGCATGATTTTGTGATGTGCCTATGTAAAACAGCCTCATTAAGTAATTAAGTAGACACAATATTTGTTGAGAAAACCCAGTCAGTTGAGGTCTAGATCCAGAAACTGAGAGTTGGGAATAATTTTGCTAAATTTTGCAGGACTAGGGGCAGAGTACCTTCAGTACAAAATAATATTTCCAGGTTGTGTTATCAGACTCTGATCCTAGCAAAAACCCCAAATCTTCCAGTTTTCCAGGTTTTAGCTCTCTTGGTGTTTGGAAAGACATGATCATTGACTGTGCATCTCTGTTTATAAGGATTTGCAGTGCTATGCATAAACGTGGTGAGATTGTCTTAACTTGCAAATACCTTCAATACAAAATAAGCAAGACAAGACAATACAATTGATCTTTGGTTTATTTTATGGAGTAATTAGGCAAGCCATACTTTACAACCACATGTTAAAATTGGCATGATATTTGAACATCCCCATCCATATTAATTGCAAAGTTGAGATCAGTTTTGTATCAGTCTGCAGTCTCTGCATTGTCTAGCTTTTTTAATGATCCTGATTTCTTACGGTGACATGCCTAGTTACATTTCCACACAGGGCACCTATAACCACTCAGCTGAACTATAAATGGCTGAAAAAGGCACATGGAAGAACTTTGAGGTGAAATTAGTTCTGGTACAATGCCCTAACTTACACCCCTGAATTTCTACAACAGGTGGATTCCTGGGTGTTCCTAGACATAAGGAATGGGTGTAAGAAACTCTAGAGCTTCCTTAAGCTCAGGTAAGTACAAAATTGTCTGCCTTATGCAAATTGTCCCTGATGGCCAAAAGTCAGTTTGCTACATTGCTGAATTTGACTAAACAGTATAAAGGACAACAAGGGAGTGAGTGTGTGGCATAATCAAGCAGGGTAGAAACACTGAGCCTGTTAATTCCTAAATAAAGTCCAGTATCCAGATCTGCTACAGGTTGTCATTTATCCGTTCTCATCTATGACAATTACTCGAATATTTTAACAAGTAATTTCTATTTATCACAAGTTCCTACCCCAGACAGAAACATGGGCTTTTCTTCAAAAGACAGTAAGAAGCACAAAAGTAATCCAGTCATTTTGCCCATATATACTGATCTCATGACATCTATGTCATACTCCTTGTCAGCTAATGCAGAAGAGCAATGTGATTCTGCTTGCAATTCCTATTTAATAACACCTTATTTAGGAAAAAAAAAAGAAATGGTTATGTAGGAGGACTAGTGAAATTGCTAGTGAAATTATTTTGCTATAAAAGAAGACTAATAAAACAGCGAAGTAGAGAAAATATGTGTAATATTCCATCTGCTCTTTTACTATTTCTTTGTAGTCTTGTGTATGAGTAGAAGCACTAGAAGGAAGCTAGAAGCAGGGGCTAAGGTACCTGAAATGCATCACTATTTCCTCTACAACAGGACACATGTTTGTATTCAACAGAATTTTTCAGTAGACTCCTTACCCAACCTTAATTATATTTTCACTCTGACATTAACCATAGTAGGGACTGTTTCTGTTTTCGATGTCAATGGACTCTTGTCAATGAATTTTGATAGTTGTGTGCATCATGCTGTTGAAATCACACCGTCATTTGTCAGTTCATCTCTTTTCTTGGGCTTGAATTATGTACTCAAGGATATTAAGCCAGGGTGCTTCACCTATACTCTATATTTATTGGACAAATATTCCCCCCACCAGAATCTAGTGATCAAATCTTCTGTTCAGTTTATAACAGTTAACCTTTTATCTAGGTTTGAAAAGAAATAAGGTTGCTTGCTTTGCCTTTCTTGGTCCACTGTCATGGTACCTCCTTATAGTCCTGTAAGAAATTCTTGTGCTCTTGTAAGTGCAGGTTTTCCTTAAAGGTTAAATGTCCCTTTTCCTGACAGATTTTCTATAAGTATAGTGTTACAGTGGCTTAATAATTCTAGTGCAGCTTTGCAACAAGGAAAGCTTAGACAGGTGTCTCAAGAGAAAAAATCCTCTAAAAATATGCTTGCAGAAATGTTGTACTAAGTGTTGAAGATTGGTTAAATTACTTGCAGTAGGTGGGGGCACATAATTCTATTTTCTTCTTTTCCAAATCCTATGACTCATGTTCACTTTCATAAAAGTTATTTTTGCTTTGGGAACCACTACAGTTCATCTTTAATTCTTCCAGCACTTCATAAGCACTTAGTAGTAAATCATCTGGACCCAACTACCTGATCTCATGTATTGGTTCATCAACCTCTTTCTTTGCAATGTTAAATCATTTATAAAGTTAAATAAAGAAAATGAGGGAAATTATGGTGAATTCATGAACACATAACAAAATTAACTCCATGAATATAATTCAGCTGGCAAAAGTGAGTGATATATATTTATTTTAAATTGTTTTTGTCAGAATATTCTATTAAATTAAATACAAAAGTTACAATTTAATGACATTATTTGATTCTGTCTATTTAAATGGCTTGATTCATTACTTATTTAAAGCAGAGATTATCTACCTTGAAATGAATGTGCAATTAAATCCATCTCTAAGTTGATTTGTATTATGCACTGCAAAATTCATGGCTTACTAGATATCTTGTTTATTATTTTGAATGGGCTGCAACCAGATATGTCAGGAAATTTTAACAAACTCATGCAAAGAGGCTGCTCTCTCACCTTCCAAAACCTCACCGGATGCAATACTTACCCTCTGGCATAGCATTTTCCAGATTTGGAGCTGTTCCAAACTATTGAGGAACTGGGCAACCTGGGGGCAGAGTTTGGCCCATTGTCTTTGCACGTCCTACCTGCTACGTCCTAAGTATGTAATTAAGTTGCCTGTGGCTTTTGTTTTGCAAATGTGCATTCATCCGATATGTGAAGAGTGAGGGGGAACCCTCAGACCATCCTTTTTAGTCTTCAATTTACCCATTAGGATGTATACTCAGAAAGCAAATTAAATTGGTGCTGTGCTGATGATTTATGGCAGGAAGGAACACAATTTACACAGAGAAAAGTGCAATTTTAATTTTACACAGTTCACTAACAGCATACGCATATGTTCTGCCTATAGGTATTGCAGTAAAGATGACAGTGAGGTTTTGTTTTCTAATAAGGGGAAAACATAAAACTTATTCTCACTTTTAATATATAATTCTAATGTATTTTCTGTACAATAAAAAATTTTCTAATCAATTTGTATTATTATATTAAAGAAATATACACTTTCAAAATCTTTGAAGCTGCTCACATATGACACTGATATATATCTAACCATATCTTAAAATATCCTGGCACACAATGGTGCATTTATAGTAATAATTCAAAATGTTTATTACGCATTTCTAAATCACATAAGTAATTTTCCAAAGTCACCTAAATGCTGTTGCTTGCAATCAGCCCTGGCAAGTTAAGAACTCCTGCTGTTCATGCTAATGTATTTTGCATTATTATCTCACTTTAGATGATGTCGATTTGTAAGTCAAAATGTTAATTAATTAAATAAACAACATATGTCGTTGACTTGTATTAGGCTTGTGTTATTTCTATGTCATGCTGGCACTCATTTATGTAATCTCTTGGTTAAAAATAGAGTCTTCTCCTTAGGATGGGACAGAAACATATTGATGGTCAGAACTATCTAGGAGATATGAAATGTGTAAATGCACTAATTTAAACATAACCAAATTAATTTTTTTTATCATCTGAAAAATTGTCTGAAATTTTCTTCTGTAAGAAAACTCTGCATGAATCTTTTGGAAGGGATTTGATGTTTCCTCTTTTTGTGTTACATACTTAGTAATTTGGAGTTAATTTTACCAGATAGCACATGATAGCATATGCTATTTCATGTGGGACACTGTTTTTTTCCAGAGTATATTTTACTTCTGATTCCAGGCACTTAAATTTATCCTCTATACAAAGAGAAGAGTACTCACATAGTTAGTAAGCCTTTGCTAGTTCATATTTTCAGAAAAGAAAGCATCTGGAATTACATATAATGACTTCTGGAAGAACAGGATGTAATTATTCCTTCACTCCAAAAGACATTACAAGGGCTTGAATCAGTACCATCTAGACCATTTTTTTCTGATGAGTTAATCTGTCTGCTAGGAAGTTGGTCACATTTAGTGTTGCAAAAGAAGTAAGGATCATTAAAAGGACAAAATTCCACAAACACAAACTTAAAAGTTTACTATTACATAAAAAGAATCATATGGCACAATAACTTCAGTGAATAGTAATTATTATACACTCTGTAAATATGAAAAAAAAAAAAACAACTGACTGGAATTCTTATGTATACAAAAATTTGGCAAGGTAAAGGCATATTAGAGCTGGTTATCCAGTTCTTCGGTTTTAAATTTTGCTTGCCAAAAAATCTTTTGTAATAGTGTTTTTATTTTCTTTTCTGCAAGTAAGATGTCATAATGAAAGAAAAGCACCTATTGGTTTTGGAGGTGTTTTTTCAGTAATTTTTTTTCCATTATCGGTTATTTATTCTTGATGACAAAATGGGAAAAAGAAAAAAAAAAAACACAAAACCAAACCAAACCAAAACAAAAACAAACAAAAAAAAACAAACAAAAAAACCAAAACAAAACAAAACAAACAAAAAAAAAAAGGAAGTGGAGAAGGAAAGTCAAGTCCTTTTCCTCCCTGAGAAGTTAATGCCCAAACTTGTCCAAACCAGTCAGTGTGATGCTTTTAAAACCTCTGCAATCAAATCACTTACATATTTTTCTCCTATTTCCTTCTGATTTTCTCTTTATGTCACCATTCCGTACATAAGTGAGTGAAAGGCCTTATGAATGGACAGGTAAAGAGCGATTTCTAATGAAGATGGATGTGTTGTTACTGCTGTGTAGCAGAGCATTAAACTTTCTGACACAGGCTGAAGTCACCACATTATAACAGCCTAAAGAGATGTGCAGTGACGGGCAAAAGGAGGTAAGTAAAAGAAGATCTGATTAAACACTGAAAAACACCATTCTGACACGTGCATTTGAATACTGAATGGAGCAGTACAGCCTTAGAATATTATCTTTAATTTTGGCCTACTCTACCTGTTACGGTTTATATTAGTCACCCAAGTGTGATATTCCTCTGATACTCTGTAATATTACTCAATTTCTCTTGGTATTTTTCCCATCTGCTATGATTTACAACTGCATAAATAAAAAAGGCTGAAATATTGTGGGGTTTTTTAATAAATACAGATTTTATTTTACTAGTGATTTTACTGGGCCAGCTAGTCTTTACTTAGCTAGTGTTTCTGTTTAGGCCAAAAAAATCCTCCATGCATTTAAACATCTGAGGCTCTGCAATATATTCAGGAAGATCTGCCTTCAAGTGGTACTGAATCATTGTTATTCCTGAAAGTTGGCAAAATTACTTTAAGAGTTTTCTTTGCTGGATAGGTCTTCCTGTGTAAACCCTACAGGAAGAGCAGGAGACCTTCAAAGAGGAGAGATGCTGTCTACTATAGCCACATCAGCAGTAAAACATTAACAGTCGGGAATCTGGAGAAGATGAGGAAAACAACATTAGGAAGCAAGACTGAGAAACGATGACAAGAAAGGAGAAAAACTTTGATGTTACTAAATAAGCAATTGAATATGAGGACAATGGGAACTATCTTCTAGTTTTATGCTGATTTTTAATATCAGCTATTGTAGAACAAGGATGCAGCACATACACTCTTAAGGTTTCTGCCTGAGATGACATGGCTGCCCAAATCTTTATCGGTTTATCAATAAGACAATAAACAAAGTTCCAAGGCCACTAAAAGTAACAGTGTGTTTTGTTGCATTTCACAGAAAAAATGTTTTGTCATACATGCCTTCACACTGTTGATACTTTCAGTGTTTTGCTTAAAAAAAAGTTAAAATAAAGTGAATTTCTCTATAAACAGCTATTACAGACTGCTTTGTGGAACTAACATTTTTCAAAGTTGTCACAGCCCGCAGGAAGGGAGAGGGGATGCTCTCTGCCGGGTTTGGAAGTCGCAGTCCGCGTCTTGCTCGCCTCTGCGCGCTGGGTCCCCGAAAACCGCTGTAAGCCGCGGGGGACCGATCCGCCCGCAAGATCGCGAGGGGCCGCCCCCCCGCGCTAGCCGCTTGTAGGGGGACGTAGCCACGTGCGCCGGCCGCCCGCAGGTTGCGGCTGAAGCGGCAACTTCTGGCTGGGGGCTCGTCCAGGATCCAGGCAGGAGAGATGACCACGCGGTGACGGCGGCTGGTCTTCCGGCTGGCGGCAGCGGGCGGCGGCGGCGGCAATCGGTGCAGCGGCGTCGAGCGGCGCGGCGGGGAGCAGGGCCGAGCTGTGGAGAGGGGCAGGAGAGAGCGGTCACGATGCGCGTGTGCCCAGGCTAGCTAACAAGCTGCAATAACGTGTTCGGTTTTCCCGGCGCTGTGACGCACGAAAGGACGATCCAATCACGCACACAGCACCGGCCGAGGGCAGAGAGGGCAAAGAGAATTTATTGATATGGCGACCGCCCCTTTATGGGGCTTGTCAGAGGCAGTTCCAGGAGAGAAGGGAGGAGTTTGCCAAACACGGAGGCGAGGGGAGGTACATGTTACAAATATGGTCTGGAGGGGTGGAGACTTCCCGATATGGAAGCAGGGGGTAGGGTTTAGTGCAAACATGGTAAAAAAAGGTGCAACACAGAAACAGTTTGAAGCAGCAATCAGTTACGTCTAGCCTTGTCCAGATTATTCTTGAAATAGTTATACATTTCCTCTTCCTGCATAGCTAAGTGAGTTCCCACACAAAGTCATGAACAAAGCTGAAAAAGTTGTTAATATTCATACTGAGAAACCATATTTTTGTTTCAAAAATATTGTTTTATCTTTTTTTTCTATTAACTTATATATTTTCTCCTTTACTCTCTCTGAAGCTCTTATGAAAGTTTAATAAAGGCTACCACATGGTGTTCCAGAACCTTTTATAGAGACGTAAAGTAAGACAACACTATGTTATGCAAATTTCCAGGTATTTCAGGGATGATGATTAATTTCCTCCTAAAGCTGAGGAGATAAGAGACATGTAAGTGGCATGTGCAGAGCTGTAGATACTACCCCAGTTAGGGGGTACCTTACTCCTTATTGCACATTATGATTGCCACTAGATGCCTCCACATCCCACATTGAAACTGGGGTAATGTTCTCCCCTAGCAACCAGATCTTATGTTTTCTCCCTTGTTGTTGTGTATTGACAAACTCAGGAATTTTTGGTTTAAGTCTTTCATGAGAGTTGAGAGATTTTAAACTCTGTTTTGAAACAAATAAGCAGCAAATTTAACCTGATATTTTCAGAGGTAAACATTTTATCCAATACTTAAGGAAAAAGTTTCAGCACAGAGACCAAGTCTGACTTTTCCTTACTCCTCCTCCTCACTAAAAGCTGCATTCCTACATGCATGGTTATCACTACAATACATGAACATCTCCTCCAATCCTTTCTATCCTTGCAAGACCTTTTTTTGGGTGGTGGTGGGGAGCTATTGCACCATTTGTATGGGTGCACGGAAAGTTATGTCAGTATTTTCTATGGAGTTAATGACATAAATGTTACATAAAAGACTATTCCTCACCAAAGACTGTTGAATCTTCATTCATCAGATTATGTGGAAGTCTGTCCTTTGCAAGCAACTGATGTGAACTCTGGGACCTATATCATATCTTTGTGCAGATTCTCTGTGGCTCAAAAATTCCTTGTAATTTTTAAGTGGACTCTTGGTATCCCCTAGAAACTGTCAGAGAATTCCAGATTTTTTTTTTTTTTTCATGTTACTGTTTGGAAATTTGTACTAACTGCTAACTTGAGCAGCAAGTAATTTCTGTCATGGCAGATATTTCTGCTTAGTTAGGATGTACCTACAGGACCAAACTCTGCCTTTGCTGCATTTTGGCACTACATGAGCCAAGTTCATTCAGATGGTGGATAGCCATGCCAGCACAGAGTTTTACTTATAAAGTCCTTCTGAGAAGGTAAATGGTTGCTATTGCAACACTTTTGCACTTTCAGTAAGCATTTTGGTGTCCAAGGTATCTTAGTTGTCTCAGCCTACTCAGGACTGTGTTAACAGCAGTTTGGAATTCATTTGTTAAACTGTTATCCATCTTTAGTGCACTGCTACCTGGGCAGGAGGTGACAAACAATGAAAGAAGAAATGTGTGGATGGCTCATTCTGTGGCTGTGCACGGTCCTCCACAAAGTCATTAGCTGGCATGGTGTTTGTTCAACATCCTATTTTCCTTATATTTTCAAATGTATCAAAACAATCTCCTGATTTATTTAGGAGGTCTGGAGATTGCTTCAGCAGTGAGGTTTATCTTATCTTCATTGGGCATGACAGCTTTACTTACCACTGGTCTCTTTGTTCAAAGTAAGGGAAGAAAAAAGAAGTTCTGCAGCACAGTTTACTCTATCATAAGGTAGCTATCTAAAATAGGCCAGGTGAGCCTAGAACTGTTTCTCCCATTTATTAAACACAAATTCTGAGCAGTTGACTCAGAGACAAATCTATTCTGTAGATACCTAAAATGAGGAAAGTTAAACTTCCCTGGGCTGGGAGTGTCAGATTTATTATGGTTTTGGCAAAGTACTCTTGCACATCTGGCAAATACTATCAGGTAAACAAATGTTCTGTTATCTGATACTCTTTTTAATTTTTTCTTTTCCTTTAGAGATTGAGCTTGACTTATTTAGCCTAATTTTTTTTTTCCCTTTCTTATTTTCCTTTTTTTTTGGTATTTCTTTAAGTTCATTGCATTGGTCTGTTTCTATTACAGTAGATATAAGCCATACATACAAATTTTGAAAGTAGTCCATTATCATTGTATGGTTTGTCCATGCCCTAGGGTACTTCCTTTTTGTGACTTAATTCTATTAATTTTAATTCAGTTTTTTGTACTTTTCCGGTTTGATTTTTTCCTACTATAACATAAATTCTTCAATTCTATCTAATCTTGTTTCAGCCCTATTGCTAATGTAATTGTGATCAATATTATGCTAATCCCATTTGGCATTTTATCACCCAGTCTTTCCTTTAAAGTGAACGTGGACTGTTTATAACTAAGTCTCCTGCATGACAGAGCACACAGGTCAACATCCTAATTCTATCCAGTACCCTCAGACACGTTGTTTCACTATTACCTTCTGCTGCATTTTGGATCTTTTTAATGTTTTGTTTTGTTTTGTTTTCATTCCATATTTGTCCTGGAACATTGTGGTGTTAATTATTGACCATTCCAACCCACATGTGGTAAACCTATCATATTTAGGACTCTAAGATCTCTTTTCTTCCCTTTTACAACAACAGCAGTATGCTAGTTAGTTTTCACTGGGACAACCTAACAGATTTTACCAATAAAATGGCTTTTTACTCTCCAGTTTCCTTCTCTGCCATTTAAAAGCAGTAAATTTAGAACCAATAAAAGCAAATGCTCCTGTACACAGCATATAATCAACCTGTGAAATTCACCCTCACAGGAGGCCATCAAGTCAAATACCCTGGTTGAATGTTAAAAAGAAGTGGGCTAATTATATGAACAGTAACAACATTTGTAGTTTTGCATGCCAAAATTAATAATAAGGCTAAACCAAATATCATGCTTCAGGGCATAAATTGATTAGCTGCAGGTGTCAGGATGGATTCCTACTCTCCACATGGAATTGTGCAATTGCTAAGAGGTTGTTTTATGAGGATATGAAGCAGTCTTGGAGGACTTGTTTGCATTTTGGGATTTGGTTTTTTGATTTTGTTTTTATTGGGGTTTCTTTGTTTGGTTGATTTTAATTTGGTTTTATGTCCTCTAAATGACTTCATGTTACTTTCAGAGTAAGAACATTGTAGAAAACGATAAGGTAAAGCAACCCCTACTCCCTCAGACATTTAATGCAGGAAAGAAAAATTCTTGTACTTTTTGCTTTTGAAGGCAGTGAATACTACAGAGGAACGAGTTTCCTATTAATGAACTGTTGCAATATCTTTCTTCTGATCTGCCTTTTACAGTCACCTACATCTTGGTGCCACTTGAAAGTGGTCAAGAAAATTATGTGCAGATCAGTATTTTTATATTTCCCAGCTTTGATAATCTCTCAGTCTCTTTCCTTGAGTCTAGTTTTACTTCTTCATCTTCTACCTAAATTGTAAGGCTTTGGGGTGTTTTTTTTTACGCTAGAATCATCTTATGGTTATGTGTGTATGTATTAAGTACCAGACTAGAGTCCCAATTATTCTAAGCTAATATCCTACTTATGATAACAGATGAAAACCAAAGCACCGAATGCTGTATTGTGGACCTTTGGACAAATCTTTTGCCTAATTAGTTCTTCTCTTGGAAAACTACAATCTCTAAAAAAATAATCTTCCTTTCTGACAATGATGTTCTATATAGCCTTGTCATTTGAAGGGTTTTTCCATTCTTAGCTTTGAGTTTTACTTTTTTTCCAAATATTGGCATAACTAAATCACCTCAAGCTTTCAGAACCATGATTTTCCCTACATTTGAATCATAAATATGTTATAATCTTGAATAAATTCAAAATAAAAAAAGATGTGCACACTGCTGTATCAAACATTCCTGCCTAGCAGACAAAATCACTGGGTTTTTTTCTCATTTGTAACCACAAATTACCCCAAATTTCTACAGATTTCTACAGTGATATGAAGAGGAACAACCTAGACTTAAATGATAAGCTTCTATGCTCCTTTAGAAAATCTGATGACAGAGTTCAAGTAATTTTGATAGCCAGTTAAGTTGGGTGGCCAGTTCCCATGTGACTCTTTCAAAATTTTCTTGGATTTTTAATATCTGTATTTTTAATATGAGTACTGATGAGCTCTATGAAAACAGGCTGTGTCAGCTGGACCTCCCATTAAATTCAGCTGATGTGAAGTGAAATACAGAGTTAACACGAACACAGGACAGTAGGTATGGAATTGTCTACAATATTTCAGCCTCAATATATGTCTCTAGTCAGCTGGTTCATGGGAAGCTACAAGTTTTATAATTTATTAAACAATAACTTTGTATAGAAAATCACTGGAAAATAACTAGTGACTGACAAGATATACTAATGTAATTTGTATAATAAGCTAATTTTTAGCCTCTTGTTGTAAAAGAAAAAATGGGGAAGCAAAGAGTTACCATCTAGGTCACAGGTTCACTGTGTGCATAAATCCATTTTATAAAAACATGATCGGCAGCGTCAGATTTTTAAGATGTTGTTCACTGGTGTTTAATTTTAAAAGCATGTTCCGAGGAACTGCTCTGTAGACATGCGCCTCAGAGTGCATTTAAAATTTCATCTGAGATCTGAGAGAAGATGCTCATGCATTATCTAACAAGCAGCGTGATCAAAATACAATAATTAATACATAATATGACTTGTAAAACATAAATGAAAATGAACCAGAGGGAGGAACTTGCCAACCTTTAAACAAGGCTAACCTATTTATATAACAAATGCCTGCAATATTTCTCATGAGTCAATTCTTCCACTCAGACTGAGAATACATAATAACCTTTTCTTGTTCTTTACCCGAGGTCATTTATTACTCAGAAAAAAATCACACACATACACATATACATATAAATAAATATATAAACTTACAGAAAGCATATTCATAAGATAAAATTATTCTAAAGACTGCATTTTCAAATATGAAATGCAAGCATTGTTGATACCAATCATTACTGTATAGAGATAGTTTGGTTAATTGAATAAAAAACTGCACTTAAAATGGTGATTACTATTTCTTATTCTTATGCTGATTCATCATTTTTCCTCCACTTAGAGAATTCATCATTAAATGGTACAAAAAATTAACATCAAACTGAACTCATTTCATTGTTACCTTAAGTAGAACCAGAAGCATGTCACTGAAATAAAAAAAACCAGAACAATGAAAAGAAGAAGTGGGCTTTTTAAGATTTTAGTCATTAAACCACTCTGCCCAAGAATTAGATGATTACATGCTTGAGATTTTTTTGTCTTGTTGAAAAATGTCAAGACCTGAATTCTAGGAAAAGTTGAGCACCCCTAAATCATTACATTAACAAAATAAACCTTCCACAAAGAAATTCTTCAAAGAGGAGAAAATAAATTGAAATAATGTGACTCCTGGAAGCAATTATTTTTTTACAAGAAATATGAAATTGTAGCAAACCAGTTACCTGTTTGCCTCATAACCTCTCTTCAGATAATGTTAATAAAATATTATTGTCTGCATTTAACATTCAGCCCTGGCTTATTAAGTGAAAAAGTCATATCTGCTCATGACACTGCCTCTGGAAGTTCTGATTTAAATGTCACCTGCCAAAAGATTCTCATAATTCTACCCATTCTCAAGGGGCCTCTTTTTTTAGGAATCCAGGTAGAATTAGCCATGTTACCCAAACTGATAAAAAGCTGTATTAGAATCCAGATGATGTAATGCAGTATACAAGTCCAGTATGAAATTTTATTTATATTACACTCTTCCACTGTCCTTAATTGCAAATCTAACTTCCAGCACACACACTGAATGCACACAAAGTGGCATGCTACTAAATGATTATTTTCACATAGCATACATTGAAGCACATGAAATGCGCTTCAATAAAGAGATCTCTGTCATCATAAATGAAGTCATCTGAGAACAGTAAAAGATCAGGAAAGAATAATTACAAAAACCCCTGCAAATCTGTTGAAGGTGTTAGTAGTGCCAAAGATCTGATTTTCCACTCTCATCTGTTTAATTTGTATGCTTAAGGAAAACTATTTAGTGAGAGGCTGAAATGCATTTGGTAGATCAATATTCCATTGATGTTGATATTTGTCAGCATTTTCTTTAGCTGATGATTTATAGGATGCCAGAAGCATTTATAGAATACTTAACTCTTTGTCGTGTCTCAATTTGCTCTATGAAGAAAATGCTCATTATTTATTACATTGTATTTTTTACAAAATAAAGGACATGCCACATTGGATTGTTTTTATGCCTGCTTAAACCACTTATAGTACTGCTAGGTTGATGTTAGTTGGTCTAAAATCTTGCTAAACTAAATTAAAAACCTACTCTTCCTAAATAAAAAAAAAAAAAGAAATAAAAAGAAAAAAAAAAGAAAAAAGAAGAATCACTTTTTTGCCAATACAACATTATTTCTAAGGGTTGAAATAATTTCTATCTTTTAATCTAGACTTTTTTTAATAATATAAAAATAATTGAAAATACGGATTCTGTGAAGCTGAATAGCTGTTGCTGATGAAATTAAATCTGACTGCAAAGTTTTTCCCAAGTTCTGTTAAGAAAAAGACTTAGATGGATGGATGGATGGATGGATGTTCATATCTGTCCAGGTCTGGTCTCTCCTATACAAGATGAAAGCATACTGTAGTAATTCCAGCAAAGGAACATGAAGATGATTAAAGGACTGCAGCTAAGGTTGAAAGAGCTGGGCCTGCTCAGTCTGGAGGAGAAAAGATTCAGGGTGCATCTTATTAAAAAATATAAACACACAACGAAGTGAATGAAGGAAAGGGAGTCAGACTCTTATCAATAGTGACCACTGAAAGGCCAAGAGGCAACAGCAACAAATGAACATACAAAAAAATTTTACTTGAATATGTGAAAAAACTCCCACTGATCAAATTGCCCAGAGATGTTGTGAAGTCTCCATCCTTAGAGATACTGAAAACCCAGCTGGGCACAGTCCTGAGCAACCTGCTTTAGGAAATCCTGCTTGAGCAGTAACGATGGATCAGTTGATCTTCAGAACTTCCTTTCAATCCCAACAAATCTGTGAATTCAAGCTCTCTTGCACCTGTCCTGAGTAAATGACCACAAGTAACAAGCTTATTTTCCCAGTTCATTACTCTAGTGATGGAAAATTCTTCATCAGTGAATATACACTAGTGTAAAAGTGAAGTCATGCAGTGCTAAAGTATATAGCAATATAAGGCAATGCTCTAAATACAGCAGAAAATTATTTTAAACTCAGAGATTTATTTACTTCTAAGGTAGTATAGAAAAGCCAACTGTTACAGAGCTGTAGCGTACAAATTAAACAAATAGCCACAGAAATATCAATATTATCTAAAATCATTTGTTTTACGAGGATTTTGACAGGCTTCATGGTGAAACAAACAATGTTTAATATTTTATTCATGGATTAGTATAATATATTTCTAAGTAAAATCAATAATATGTTTTTATTAAGTACTACCAGCAAAGAAACAAAATGCATCATAAGAAAGGAATTACAAAACAAGAAAAGAAATTGATAGCTAGTGCTAAACCATATCACTACAGACAGGATAAATAGTTCTTAGTTGTATGTTTTTAAACATGTGTTTGTTTGGGGTTTTTTTTCCCATTTCTGGACCTTTCCTTCAGCAAAGAACTGATCCTAAGACGATCTCAAGGCTTAATTTACTGATGACAACACTTGTATCTGTATGACACATTTGCTGAGATTCATGAAACAAATGCACCTCAGCAAAGAGGGTGAAGTGTATGGACACACGTGGGAAGCCTGTTTGAGAGAAGCAATCAATATAAAAGAGAATCAATACTTCTAATACTGACGACCAAACGTAGATTTTGTAGAAATGCCATCTCAAAGAGCAGGATGTCGGGCTCATTTAGAAGAATGATTACGAAGGACAGGTCTCACAGTTTAACTCCAGCTAGCAACTAAGCCCCACACAGCCTGTCACTCACTCCCTGCACAATGGGACGGGTAAAAGTGAAAAAGCTTGTGGATTCACTCCCCACTTTCCATGGGGAGACAGGGGTTCAGCCATCCCCAGGAAACATAGACCTCCACCTCCCATTACTGTGACTTGGTGTCCTAGCTCCAGCCCAGATCAGGGGAGGGGGTGTGGCCAAGACACTGTGTTATTCAATACCATGTTATGTCATGGACAGGGGCAGGGAAGGGACCCTCTCACTTCCATAAGGAAGTGGCATGGTTTCCAGTTGGGAGCAAGCATGGCAGATGGAGCAGTTGGGGTGGGATGCCACTGGCTGCGGTCGCATCACATTGCATCAGATCGCATTTTGGTGAGCATTTTTGCATGTAAATCACCTGCTTTTTGTATACTTCTGTTATTATTGTCGCTGTTACTGTTCATTTTCTTATGTCATTGCTGTTTTCAGCAAATTGGTTTTATCACAACCCGTAATTTTTACTTTTTTATGCCTCCAATTCTCAATTCCACTCCTGGAGTGGGAAGGGGTAGAAGTAGAAGGTGGAGGGGGAGCGAGTGAGCAGCATCTGATTTGGGGGAGTTGGGGAGGGGGATGGGCACTAAAATAGGGAGTGCTGTTCCTAAACCACGACACTCGGGAAGACAAACACCATCACTCCAAATATCCCCCCTTTTTTCTTCTTCCCAAAGCTCTGTATGTTTGAGTATGACGCCAATGATATAGAATGTCCCTTTGGTCAGTTGGAGTCAGCTGTCCCAGCTGTGTCCCTTCCCAACTTCTTGTGCACTCCCATCCTTCTCTCTGGTGGCATGGGGTGAGGAGTAGGAAAGGCCTTGACTCTGTGCAAGAACTGCTCAACAAAATCAAAAACATCCCTGAATTATCAATCCCGTTTCCAGCACAAATCCAAAGCATAGTCCCATACTGGCTACTATGAAGAAAATTAACTCTACCCCAACCAAAACCAGTACAACAGGGAAGCTTTTGTGATCATTCCCACTCTCTCTACAGTACAAGCCTTCAGCTTAACAAAGGTTCAGTTGTTAATATGGAAACAAAAGTGAAGAGGGATGATGAAAAACATTCTGAACAGAATGAGAAAAAGTGGGAAAGAATAGGGGAAATAAATGCTTTCCCAAAATACATCTCTTGAAATATATATGAAATGGAAGGACTTGATCACTGAAATTGAAAACTGCAGATGAGAACATCACACAGCTTTATGGTTGCATTTAAAAAAGCTGAGGATTTAGGTAGGAGAGAATATATTTAAGATAGTGAAACACCAGTAGAAAATAATTGTTATAAAATGAGGAAAAATGATCAATTACAAAATCAAAGTCTACTTTTGTCAGTTAAGTCAGGAAACCTATGCCTTTATAAAGATGAGCACCTCACTTTCTCCTTTCAGCCATTCACCAGGAACTGGTACCTGGTGGGTCTTTGATTTCTGTTCCTCAAAAAAAATGTGGTCCCTCCAAGAACTGTACTTCTCTGGCAAACTGTTGCTACCTCAAACCCAGTTATAGTAAACTCCCTTTCCTACTTTGTAGGTAATGAAAAAGGAAGGCACTGATTGACTGCAGTCCCTCCTCCCCATACTTTGTGAAATTAGATTCGGAAAGAAGCTTTCCAAATGGGACCTCCCCCATTTTCAGTCCCCTAAAAGAAGGTGAGGAGATTGTGACTATTACTTTCATGATATCGGTCCTGGCATCTATTTGAAAATTCTACTACTTACAGAAAAAGGAAAAAATTAAATATCTCCCTACTCTACAGACATATAAGTCTATGAAATTATTTCCATTGGCTAAGTGGTGAATCCTGCCATTCCAAATGCTATATATTTGAGTTTCATCTATCCAGATTTTTCAGCCAAATTCCAAATCTTTATTTTCATACCCCCTGTAGGAAGTTCTGTGTGGTGCCCAAAGAGCATAAGGGGATGATTTTTCCACAATAGTCCAGCAAGAATAGTTCATGCTCCACCTTGCAACTCTCTGGATCAGCTCTGGGGTGTTTGTTCTTAAACTGGTTCAGTAGCTTTAGCACTGTGAAGCTTCCTCACGAGGGTGAGAGGCAGGCACTCATCTCTTTGTTGTGGTAAACAGTGAGATGATCCAAGGGAATGGCATGAAGTTGTGTCAGGGGAGGTTTAGATTGGATATTAGAAAAAGGTTCTTCCCCCAGAGGTTGGTTGGGTGCTGGAACAGGCTCCCCAGGGAAGTGGTCACAGCACCAAGCCTGCCAGAATTCAAGAAGTATTCTTGATATTCTCAGGCACATGCTGTGACTCTTGAGAATGGTCCTGCACAGCGCTAAGAGTTGAACTCTATCCTTATGGGTCCCTCCCAACTCAGCATATTCTTATGTGATTCGGTGAAATAAGATCTTCATGATTATTGCTTAGACTCTTCTGTCCTCACTACTGTGTCCCGTGGATTTATTCCACAGAGAGCACACAAAAAAACGAAAAGAAAACATAAAAAACAGAGAACCAATATGACCATTCTTTACTCTGTAAACCCATCAGTTGCTCACTCTCTGACAGAAGTTTGTGTGTGTGTTTGCCTATAGAAGGTGGTATAGAGTGACCCTTTAATGACAAGATTCTTTCTTTTTATTCCCTTTACCTTGTCCCTGCATTACTATTGCTTAGTTATCATTAACTAAGAGATTACATTTCGGCTAATGCAACAAAGTCAGCAGATAGCTTTATAGGTATGAAACACTATAATTCAGATACACTAGACTAATAAGAGATTGGTTGCTGAATTTTTTTTCTGTTCTCTCTGATAAAGGGAACAATATTTTTTTTTCTCAGTCTTAAAACTCATTGGCTGAAGTGTCTTTCAGGCTAACAATTTGAAGTCTTGGCTAAGACTGAAGACATTTTACATCTTTATTTATTGTATGTGAGGAAAAAAAATTTTTGCCCTGAGAAGTTTACAGTCTAAATAGGTAAGACAAAGACTTTAAAGAAAATATAGAAGAGGGAAGGAATTTCATCAAACCACATCCACTTCCAAAGATAACTTTCCTACAAGATTAAGAGATATCATTTGTGACCAGAAGAAACAGCCACCAGTGTGTCATCATTCAGGCACGGTGAGAAGCTCTTGGTTTTGTGTAAAGAAAACAAGCATAGACACTGAGGGTGAAGAAGGTGTGACAAGAAAAAGATCAGGGAAAAATTTGCACCAAGATCTTCCATGACACTTCCTCAGAGGATTTCAGCATGAAAAATAAGTGGCATGCGCCACAAGAACTTTGAAAAATTGTATTTGTGACAAAAAGGTCTCACAGTATGGTTTTCCATACTGACAAATACTTTCCGTAAGTTTATTCTTTCATATCTCTTGCATCTGAAGATACCACAGGATGCTAAAATTTTCTATTTTAAGGGGTTTAAGGGGAAAGTGAACAGGTTCAAGGAAGATAAATACAGTTTGAAAGAGCAAATACATGAAGCCAATATTCTCAAAGTCCTGAAACATAAATTGACAGAACTAATATAGAGAGAATTATAGTCCAATACTACAGATTTGGAGAGAAACATTTTCAAAGAAGTATCTCAGCCATAGAAGCACAGAGGATTTGGCTCTCAGAAAAAGCTAAGGTAGGAATGAGAGATTTAGGTTTGAGTATCAAGAGATAAGATGTTTTCTTTGGTAATTTGTTTGTTCTTATACTAAAAGAAACAGCATTTAATCCGAAAAAAGAAACCCAACCAACCAACCAAACCCCCAAAATGAACAAACAAATAAATAAAATGCCAAGAGCAAACAAAAAACTGCAAAAACTAACCTCCCCTAAACATACCACCAAATCAAACAAAAAAAAACAAAACCGCCAACAGTGTATCAAAGGCATCTGACAAATCATCAACTTCTCCTACTCAAAGTCACAACTCAAAATTTTTTCTTAATATTGTTTACTTCTTCTTCTATGGCTATGTGATCTTAGCCACAGGTCAGATCTCTACATTATCCATACAAAGAACAAGGCAATAACCCTTGAAAGGTAATATGCAATATCATCATGGTCACAGCTTGTGATAAACTTTCCTCTGGTGCTAGTCTAGAAACTCTACTGCATCAGGCAAAGAGTTTATGTTTGTATATATATCCTTATTTTGAATACTGACTCTATAGCACAACAGCAAGATATGCCAGTTCTTAATGTACATTCAGCAGCTGAAATGGACATTTTTATGGTAGTGTACCTCAGAAATGCTTTTCATGCCTGATGAAGCCCAACTAATTTGAGCTCTCTAGGATTGCATCACACTTTCAGGTTAATAAATGCTCACTTATTGTGAAAGGTCGGTTGTCCACATAGGATCATACTCTTCAGTTAGCTACTAAGTTTTTTAAAGCATGTAAATACTTGGGGATAAATCAAAAAAAAAAAAAAACGCCACAGTAAATTCATTTACTGTGCAACTTTAAACCAGCAAGAATGACAGGGTTAATAGTGAGAAGGATTCTGGAAAAGACATTTCCACAGAAGTGAAGGAAGCTCTCTGTGGTCTGCCTCCCAGCCCAGTCAGAAAGCAGGGCTATGCAAAAGGCAGCCTCATCTAGAGTGGTGCATCATTCAGGAAAGCCATACAACTGACTGCTACCCTGTTTTACATAAGGCACTTTCAGGTCACTGCTGCTGTCCCTCTCACACTCCCTGATCCTGCAAGCCAATCACAGCTGGCCAGAGTAATTTGTAATCTACCAACAATCAGTTTTGGTCAACTAGAGTACCAGGTTCACGGTACTGTTCCTGGTACAGCTAAACCAGCAGGATTCAGAAGATTAGACTGGAAGACAAATGCAACTTTCAGTGTAAATTCCAACTGTGGCACCTTCTTTGTCATGGCAGCTGACTGAGGCTCGTTGTATGACCTGTCAGAAGTCTCAGGTGCTTGTAGAGCACCACTGTTTGACTGAAGAGAGGGCTGGGGTAGAGGGCAGTTTTTCAGTGCTAAAGGCCTTTGCTCTGGTGCATGTGTTGTTCTGCCTGCCTGCTGTTTTGTAACATCATTAAATATTTCATATTTCTCAGATATATTAATCTTCCCTAAGCAGCCTTAGAAATTGCATTTGCCACAGAAGAGTCTAGAGACACAGCTTTTAGCTTGAAGATGGCACAGATTATCAAAATTATGTTTAATAATAAATATACCTGTTCCATATTTTTTTAATAATGGAAAGAAATCATACTGAGGTTTTCCAGGATGTTTATGCTCAGCACATTGTCTGTAACTTCGCTTCAGCTGTACAGATTTTTCAAGTTGACCTGCATAATGAGAGCATCACTTGGAGAAAGTGATTGATTATATCCTGAGACGTTATGCAAAATAAAACCAAAATTAATTTGTTTCGTTTGTAAGTTCAGTTAAATCACTGTTTAAAATGTGTGCTTTAATTCAAAGGCATATGGCTGAATGGATTGTGGTCCTCTTCAGTGTTTTGTGTTGTGCATTACAGACCAAAGTCATGTTTCTTTGGAGTACACCTAAGGACAAAATTTGGCTTTAATGATACACTTTTGGGCAGTCAGGCATTTAACCTAAAGACTGTGTTGTCAAAAAGTTGTTTGATAGTGGGAATTTTTATGAACAGATTATACAAGACTCTTTGGCACCACTTCTCACACAGTCCCTGTAAATCAGACACGACTGCTTTATGGAAGTGGATGGAGTTAGATAATCATAAAACTAGTGTAAATAAAGGAAAAATTAGGGCCATCAAATTTGAACACTGACTTTCAACATCAGATTTTAAGAGATTATTAGCCTTCAGTTTTCAGTGAGATTCTGCTCTTTCGCACAGTGAATGCCAGCCATTATAGACATAGCCATAATTCTGAAAAGAGGCTGTTGTATCTACTAACATGCACAGTTTAATGCAGCCTTGTGAACACAATATTGTCCACTTCTACTTGACCACTTGGAACACGTACTTCACTACTGTATTTCACTGCTCATCGTGCTATTTACCCTACTCTAACTGTTCTGTTCTTCTGCTCTGAGTTGCCAAGTCACCCGCAAATAATAACTCTGCTACAAGACTGGTAAGTTTTTGCATATTCTTCTGTATAGTTAAACCTCTTAGCCCCACCAGAAATTCTTAATATTTCTAGATCCTGAATTAAACTTCTACAAGAGGAAATTGCTCAATTTTCGGGAAACTTAGTGGACATTTTTCTTCATACAGAATAAATTGATTCACAGATGAAACAAGGTATACTTCTAATAGTTTTAAACAACCCTAATATATGTGTTTATTGCATATTTTTTATTCTGAATCATGTCAAAACTGCAGGATTGAAGTTGTCATAAGTTGCATTTATCAGAATAAATGGGAGGGTTTTGCCTTATAAAGTGATTATTTTAGCTCAAGCTGTGGCAAATCTGAAGAGAATGATTACACATATATTAGCCAAAAAATAATAATAACTTATTTTAGAGACCCTGCAAAGCAATCTTCTGTGTGAGTTTTTTCTTTCTTGTGGATGACAGTAAGTCATTATTGTGTTACTGTGAGTTTGCTGAGAATGTATGTGGATTTCATATAAGCATCTAGCCATTTGTGTAGTCTCCTAATTATTTTCTGATTTTCTAGGAAGAAAACCAAGCAATTACAGATTTGGAGCAAATGCACGTGGCTTCATTATTCATTATTTTAAGCTGGTTAGTTTTGTGAGTCTGGGGAGATTTCAGAGCTTAAAATAAAAAGAAGGAAGCAATCAAACGTTCTGTTTGGTGATGACTCATTTATTCAAAAGATCATGACAAAAAATGTATGGTTGACAGGAACTCTGCTATTTGCAAAGGTGACTTGAGATACCAAATAAAAAGAGGTTTACAGTAACACTACATTAGCCTTGCAAATATGTCCAGACAGAATTACATCTTCTGTTTATACCATATTCTACACTCTGATTAATAAGCTTAATTTCCTACATGGTCTTTTTCCTTTGGTAAAAGCTCAGATTCACAGAGAAGATGTATAATTTAGAGGTCAAGGAACAGAAAATTCCAGTAGTAGTAGCGGTAGTAGAATTAGTAATAGTCCTGCTACTCCAAAAATTTCCCTGCAGTTCTTTTCTTAAACTTTGGGTACTTAACATCTCTTGGTACTGGAAAAGAATGGAATTCCCAGAGCTAAGACTTCTGATATAACTTCTGCCTTATATTGAAAATTCCTATGGATGGGTGAGCATATTCTGACGATACAAGCAGTCTGTTTGCGAGGTATTTTTTATCAGTATGTCAAAGTTCAAGCTGGTATAGGAAACAGCTTAGAGATAATCAGTTTAATAATGTGGCTCTGTCCTGTTCTCAGAAGTCAAACAGTTCAAATAAAATATACAAATATACAAATATACAAATAAAATGTACAACAAACAACAAAATAAGATGTTCTTTTATGAGCAGCATTGGCACCCCACTCAAACTCAGAAACAGTACCTAAGATTGACAAATTCTCAAAAAAGCCCAAAACCAAACAATATGAATGTTGTGGTTCAACCCCAGTCAGCGACCAAGAACCACGCAGACACTCGCTCACTCCGCCAGTAAGATCACCAAGAGAATCAGAAGGGTAAAAGATAGAAAACTTGTGGGTTGAGATAAAAGCAGTTTAAGAGGGAACACAAAAGCCACTCACAAGCAAAGTAAACCAAGGAACTAATTCATTGCTTCCCATGGGCAGGCAGGTTGTTCAGCCATCTCCAAGAGAGCAGGGCCCCATCATGTGTAACAGTTACTTGGGAAGACGAACACCATCACTCCAAACATCCCCTCGCTTCCTCCTTCTTCCCCCAGTTTATATACTGAGCATGATGTCATAAGGTATGAAATATTCCTTTGATCAGTTTGGGTCACTTGTCCTGGCTGTGTCTCCTCCCAGTCTCCCATGCACCCCCAACTTCCTTGCCAGAGTGGCAGTAAGAAAAGCAGAAAAGGCCTTGGCTCTGTGCAAGCCCTGCTCAACAACAACAAAAAAATCCCTATATTAGCAATCTGTGTTCAACACAAATCCAAAACACAGCCCCATAACAGACATTGTGAAGACAATTAACTATATTCCAGCCAAAGCCAACACAGCAGTCAACCAATCAACAAAACCCAAACCTAATCCCTCAAACACCAAAAGCTCTTCCTTTGCAAAATTTCTGGAGAAACAGTCTCTCTCAAGTATATTTCCATTCTTGCTTCATTGCCTGCCTTGATATAGACAAGTTAAAATTTCTCTAGGTCAAATCAAAATAAAGTCATTTGACCAGTGAAATAAGTGAAAACGTACATTAACTGGTGGTTTGGTTTTGTTGTTCTGTAGTGCCAGAACCACCCATATGCATACTGGGATTGAAAAATTAGTTTTAACCATAAATTTTTATGGTCAGCCAAATATAACTGCTCTTTGTACAGAAGACCTTACCCTAACAGAACTGTAGATTCAAATATTTCTCAAATCATAAAAAGCAACAAGTCAAAGCATTTTAAGCATCCTTGTAGTGCAAACTATGAAAACTACAAGTAATTTCTACCAGCAATGACCTACAATACATTGTTCAACCACAAACATCAAAGATGACTTGTATCTACTTTAGGTTTAAATATAGAATACAAGCATCAGAAACCACTCCTGGAATGGAGTACGGTGCATAATAGAAAAGTGACTACAAAAATATTCATCCTAACCTATGCAACCAGTATGGCCAAGTCCTCACAGGAGATTAGGGTTTTACAAAACCATAATTGTCTAAAAATAACCTGAGAGTAGGAAATGTCTGTACCTACGTAGTTACCAGTTCCAGATACAATACAGGGATCAGTTTAGATTTTCCATCTAGTCTGCATTTTGCCATGGTTAGATGAAAGACAAGCAAGCAATGTAACCTACTAGTGCAGTCAGGCAGAATACTAAAGGATCAATATTACAGTTTTCTGCTCTCACAATAGGTTTACAAGCAATTCCCTTTCAAAACCAGAGTTAGATTGCCCTATTTAATGTGAATTTAACTCTGGCAAGTCACTGTGAAAATGCTACCTTGAAGCTTTCCCTCTTAATGATTCCTGGATCAAATGTGCAGTTTTCAAGTTGGTGTCAAATTAAACCTGATCAATTCACCAAGTCATGGCATACACTTTGTTCCCTTTAACATGTGCTCTCATTGGTACTCATGAAACTGTGTAGAATTAATAAAGAGAAATACCAAAATTGTTTCTAAGGATTATATACAAAAAGAACAATTCCTCTCACCACATATTTTCTGCGTAGGCCTGAAGGGGTAACATAGTAATAGAGAAAATAAATCCTGCGTAAGAAAGAAAAACTGATTTCTTTTCAAAATCTCATTTGCACTTGATTTTTTTATTTTATCCTAAATCTCATAAATTGATGATTATATTATGTGCACATGATAGTGCAATCTCAGAGACCTTCAGTCTCACTGATCCCATAGGGGTGGGTAGAAGAAAACATATAGAAAATAAGAGAAAAATTTAGGAAGAGCACACAGTGACATGAGTGTATAAAAAAGTGAAGAATACGGACAATAAAGTCTAGTCCAAGACAAGTTCTCAACAAAAAATATCACCTCCCTAACCAATTTTTTTTGGTGTAAACCTATAGAAGCTCCACTGACATCTGAAAAGCTTGGTTTTCCCACATGCTTTAAACTGCCCAAACACTCTTTCATGTTCCCTGATACAGTTAATATCTATCAATAGTTATCAGCAAGAAGTTTTCTCAAACACTTCTGTATCAAACTCTTGTATCAGAAGTTTATATACAGACCATGCTATAGAAAGAAAACAACAACAAAATCACCTTCAACTAACCAACCCAAACCCTCAAACAAACAACAAATCTGAATATTAATCTAAAGTCAGAGACTTAAATTTTTGTGTGGAGACATCAAAATGAGGAATAGTAATTTTATCTGATACATTCTAGCTATGGGGGAAATGAGCTATCAAAAGTATTTATAGAACTCTAAATCCCCTACATATGTAGTTTAGTGGGAAAGAGAACAATATGAATTATTCAGCAAAAAATGAACAGTTCAATAAGAAATAAAAATTTCAACATGTTCTGAAAATAAAAAAAACTGTGGGACCTTCTCATAAATGAATTGCGAACAAATTTATCATCAGCAAAAGAAGATATTTCATTATGTATTCAGAAATAATTTTATAAAATCAATACTATACATTAAAACTGAGGAAAACAGGGATATTTTATGTGAAAGTGATATTGCAGTACACAGCAGCAAGTTTATCATGAAACTACTTGTCGCAAACAAACAAAAAAAAAGAGACAATTTCAGGAAGAAGTCAGCAACAGATATTGCTCATAATCTCATTGTAATGAGAAGAAATGACAAAGAGATGATAAGAAATAATATTTCCCCATTAGAAATTCAGGATGTGGTAAAAGTTTGGCAACACTACTACAAATGCACGCGGTACCAATATATTGATTTGATTGAAAAATACAAGATGCTATTCAAACATGTTGTAGAAGCTCTTTAAGTGTACAAGGACAGGTTAGATAGGGCTTTGAGCAACGTTGTCTGGTGGAAAGTGTTCCTGCCTGAGGCGGGGGAATTGGAACTAGATGGACTTTAAGGTCCCTTCCAACCCAAGCTGTTTTGTGGTTCTGTGAGTTCATAAAACTTCAGTACCTGTGAACAGTGAGGACCCAACCATAATACGCATTCTCCCAGTTACTTCTTTTTATTAAGTAGTTTTTAAGAGAATTTGAGATGTCTGTTTTTTTGGCTTGCCTTCTGTTCAGAAGAGACTTGTGCTAAACAAAAGCTCCAAGTGAAGGGCTCCTAAGGAGTAGAGAAAAATTATTTTCTCTAATTTAATTTTCATCTATCTTATCAATAATTTTACCTTATTAATCTTGCCATTACAAACCTTACACTTCTGTACCTTCAAGGTACATTAAGTTTTTAATTTGCAGTGATGGGGTTTTAACAAATTATTGTATATCCCATTTTCCATGAAGAAGCTGCTGTCTACTTTTATAAAAGAATACCTTATTAATATATCAGCATGATTTTGCAGTCAGACTGTTGTATCCACAAAGACTGATAGTTGAATTCAAAAGGCTGTATTTATTAAGTTACATTGTTCTATCAGGGGTGTATACATTTTTAATTTACACTTTTTGTTCAAGAGAGAAAGAGGAGAATATCCTAATAATTACCTACCTGGTCAGTTTTTCTGTTTCCAGATTTGTGTCTTTCAAATGTTTCACACGTTATGCATTAAATGTTTCCTTTATTGAGAGCAGAATGTAATCCCACAATGAGTAAACAATATAATTCTTCATTAGAATTCTCATTCAGAATGAATGCTGAAGAATTATTAACAAACATAGCAACAGCAGCCAAAGGCGAAGTTATGGGTTGCCTTCATTTTTCCACTTGCTCTGCCCTTTCACATGGAAAGAAAGGCATTGTTAGGACATGAAGAAATTGAAAGCAAAAGTTAATGGACAGGAGATTACGAAAATTATGTATTCCAGTAATACAGATAACCAGGCCAGCTAAGAAAGAGACATACATTGAGAAATGGTACAATATTAAAGGGAAATAGGCTAACTCAAGACTGATTTTGAAATTCAGAATTGCACTGAAATTTTGGGAAAATATAATGTCAAGAATGAAGACATTCAAGGGTCTGATTAACTAGGGAAGAATTTAGTAGTGAGAACTCTGGGTTGGGATTTGAAGTGGGTATTTTTGATAGTTGAATTTGCTTTTTGGACCGTTTGGATGGAATGTTCAAATCCAGTAAAATCTAACTGAATTACAAGGGGGAAAATAAAAGGCAAATAATTTGAAAAATTAGCTAATTTATACTTGAAATGCATCATGCCAGAGATTTTTTTTAATTACTGGGTGATTGGAAAAGAAACAGAATTTTTTTCTGCACAAATCTAGTAGTATATATATTAATTTTTTGATATCTCTCCAAATTACTTAAATACTCCAAGTGCTATAGACTGGGATTTAAAACTGAGTTTTCATTTATGGTTGTTGGTTTATCTTGTATTTAGGTATGTATCTTCTGGAGTAATGGAATTATTGTCTAATGATATCTAAATTTCTATGCTTCTAGAACTGTATCAGCCTCATTTAGCTATTGGTGCCAGCTTAAGTTTTGCAAGTATTTGACTCTCTTAAAGAGCATTATGCTTTATTTTGGTGATATTATAATTCTTGTCATCTCTTTTTCTGAAAATGTTTGAACTTGGTAAAACAAGAAGGGATTATTCATTCTGATTACAATATAGGCATCTATAGCAAACCAAATTCTGGAATAACCCTTGAAGACTAACAAATACAGTAGTTTTTTTACTAAAACCTAAAAAGGCTACATTCTTTCTCTTACACAGAATGAAAATATAACGTGTATGAGAAAGGATAGAAGATTATGTTGTGTGTTAAAAAATTCAGGTGTTTAAATGATGTAGAGGTCATACAGGTTAATTAATTAATGTACAGGTCATCCAGGTTAAGACGACACCAAGAGACCCACATAGTGCAGCAGGACAGACAGGTAGGTTTTTTTTATGGGCAAGATTCATTCAGCACAATAGCATCTCTACATGACAGCAGAAGCAAAGACAATGTAATACAAAAGACTGTTTCTTGACGAAGGGAAAACCTGTAGAGTGAGAACCACTGTGTTTCCCTACAAAAGAAAGCTTACTGGCTAATATAGTAGCAAACCATTCTTCCAAAGGACTGAAGCACATAGGCATCTCTTCAGATACCCTTTAACCCCATGAGTGTTTCCACCAGCATTTAGCAGGTGCCGTGTTAGATGTCTCAGTGAGCCATCAAGCAACACATCACAGCAGAAGCAGCTTGTGAAAACATGGGGTTTTTTTAACTTTAGCCTGAACTTGGTGGCAACAACAAGAGTGAGGTCTTGGTAAAAGCTTCCTAGAGAGATGGGTGATGCCCCAAGCCTGTCAGTGCTTAAGAGCCATTTGAACAGTGCCCTTAATAACACGCTTTATTTTTAGTCATCCCTGAAGTGGTCAGGCAGTTGGACCAGATGGTCATTGTAGGATCCTTCAAACTGAAATCTTCTCTCTTCTCCCTTCTCTCTTCTCTTCCCCTTGTCTTTCCTCTATTCAAAGTTTGTTCATTCCTCAGTTGTCATATTGAGGCAAATAAACTAAAGGTGAAGGAAGAAGAACCAAAATAAGTTGAACCAATGTAAAAGAAAAGGTTCTCCTTTCTTTTATCATGCATTAAAACAAATAAAGCAAAAAGTACTGGAACCAAAAGAAAAGGAAAAAGAAATAAAAAAAAATCATTTAAACTACTTTTAACAATTCTGCTTGATTTGGGATAATTTTAACCTCCCAAAAATTATTAAAATTTAGTTGTAGATTCAGATGTTTGCAAAATCATGAGGCAGATGGTAGCTTACTTTCGTTGAACACCTCAGCAGCCATGAGATGTGAGAATGCATCACAAGTTTCTCCAGTTGTGAGTGATACACTTTCCTATAGCTATTGCCACAAGATTTTTTTGAAAGTGGGTCATTCTCCAGCTCCTACTGATGCTGTTCCTCCTAGTCAAATCTTTACTGAGATAAAGAGGAAGCACAAAAATAACTTGATAAATTGGTAGGCAGGGAGCTTACCTGGAAAACTAGAAATGTAAGACTCAGTCCCTACTTTAAAGAATATTTAGGTACATTATGACAGTGGATAAAATCCTGATACTATTTCAAACACTTGTATTCAAACTTTGGTTTTCAGCAAGCCAGTCAATATTTTGCTATGTATTTACAACCCTGTTTGACACTAAAATGTTTAAACAGATATAAACAATGATGCAGGGACCAGAGCTGCATAAGAAATTCATCAGAATATAGGTGCAGATATGCTTTCTGATACCCTGGAGTTACTGCAAGTGGAAACCTTCCAAAGTGTTTAAATCAAAATAAAAACTCCCACAAAGACAATTCATACTCTTGAATTTCCAATAGCAACGATCCCTACACTTCTGATATTTAAAAACTTCTTTTATTTGTGATCTGCTTTTATGATCATCCCTACTTGGTTTTGTTTAATATTTTGACGGAAAGGTTTTAACAGTACTTAGGAAACCTCAGAACTTGTTTGTTGCTTACCAGCTGTTCATTACAACACTTTCTGTAAAAGTTACCACATCAACAGCTGAGACACAGTAATCGTGTGTCAGCTTCTAGTTCACTTCAATACAAAGTCACAGAGCTAATTATCATTTACTATGAGTTTATGAGTAATAGACGGGTGAGATTCAAACTACTACCTACACATTTATTGATTCTGCTGGGGTGCTTACTTGATCTCTTATTTGGGTATCAACATATTCCAGTGTCTACCTCTTGGCTCCTATTGAAAAAACCAGACTTAAAATCTTAATTTGACCCCCACAAGAGATGGAAGTCAGCTTTTCTTTACTATGCTAATTATTAGCAAGAAATGTCTTAAAGCACTTCAAAACTAAGTAAAAATTCTCATACAGCTTTGATGTATTTTGCTAATACACAAGAATGCAACAGCAAACTGTTTCCAATACCACCTCCCACTATATTAGCAATCATGTTGTATGTGATGACACCTGTTCCTGCAGAAACCATGAGCATACTGCAAGTGGGGGGATGAGAGTTGGCTGTGTATGCATAGAAATTTTACATTGCCATAAACCATTCCAGACTGGGGAAACAATTCCCACCCACACTCAAGAGGCTCAAAAGAGGCTCAAAAGAGGCTCAAAAAGAGATCTAGCCCCACCTCTGTCATGCTTTATCAAGCCCTGATTTTTCAGTCCCATCTGTTCTTCAAAACTGCCAGTTCATCTAGCAACCAATCCCATTAGATATTTTTAAACTGTGAGAGGAGTTAGCTGGAGCTCTTAACAAATTGTTCCTGTCATCTACCATCAAGTTTCCCATTATCATTGACAGCAGGAACAACCCATGGCCAATACCCATTTGCACTTCCAGCTGAGAGAAAAATTTCCCCCTAAAAACTTCATTTAAGCTAAAACACACATTTTGTTCAGCTGAACTACACCAGCTGAGGATTCACCCACCCTCAAGAAAAATGTAGAGAGAAACTATTCTTTTTTTTTGGTCCTAGAATGGTGATTAAAGCAAATTTTATCATTATAAAATCAGCTTAGGATTCCTGTCTACATTAAAAATTGGAAACCATAAATTACTATGGGTTTTAGGAAACATGTTCCAGCAGTTTAACAAAATACCCTCTTAGAAGTGCTTTGATGTTTCTTGGAAGCTTTGCTCCAGACTTTCATAGGGCCCTTCAAAAATCTCGTCCATCATTAGTAATATGGCTGGATAAGCTAGCTAGCCCCTCTGCTAGTAAAACATTGAGCCATGCAGAACAGAGCAATGGCACACAAACTGCCTGGTGGTACTTGAGAAATGTACGCAGGAATTGTCTATGGGCATCCAAATCAACGTCAGCCCCTGATATGCTGGGTAGCATTCCTGAAGGACCGATCACAACTTCCAGAGCCCAGCAACATCCACAGGGGCTATTTATTCATACGGTCTTAGATGTTAAGTCCAAAAATAGTGCTGAGCACTTTGAAAAATTTTGTTTGATTTGGCGTAAGGATATTCTCAAATGACGCCACCAGGTTCAGTGATCACTTAAAAACCTTTAATATTACTTCTATATCTCCATATCTCTTATAGTTTAGGTGGTTTTGGTTTTTGTTTGTTTTTTATGTGTTTTGTTTGTTTGTTTGTTTTGTTTTTGTTTGTGGAGTTTTTGGGGTTTTTTTTGCTAATAAGCCTGGATTCTGAAGGAGTACAGGTTTTTCTGAGGATGTTCAAACACAAGTAGACATTGTTAAATGTGGCTGAATTGAGTGAGAAATGGATATTACTGTATAGCATCACATCAGTGTGGAATTTTTTTGCCAGTGAGTACGACAATGTTTGTCTTACTCTGGTCTTTGCTCCATTTTCTCCTATAATGTTAAGGACATTATAAACATTACTTTTTGGCATGTTCAAAATAGGCTTTCTACATTTTGTTCTTTTCTCACTAATAGCTTCCTTTAATGCAATACTTTGAGAAATCAATGAAAATTTGTCCTGAAGGCATCCAGAAAAATAAAAATTAAAAAAAAAATTTTTAAAAAAATATTAAAAAAAGGAATGTCTACTAATTAGTATTCAGCTTCCATTTATGGAGCATTACATTCTCAAAGATAAATATTAGTTCCAATTTTCAACTGAATCAACAATTTGTAACAGTTCAGAATATGTTCTCTGCATGGCTCCAGGAAAGGGAAATAAGAAAGCTGTCTTTAATTTGGTGTTGAAGATGGCCAAAGACCTTTTAAATTAACAGCTTAATGTAAAGCAGTAGTACCCAGACCTTCAGGGTAAAGGCACCGTGGAGTCACATTTCATGACACTACCCACATTATAGAATTGTCTGACTGCTTTTCACACAACAGATTTCGGTAATGACAGAAATAAGAGCATTTTATATGGCTTGAAGATCTCTTCCTTTTCAAATCTGAAGGGACAGAGAAGAAAAGAACTTGGCAATGGGTAATGGATCCACAGGAATTGCCATGGCAAGATAAATTCACAGGCTATAGTTGCATCCACAGCAAAAGCAGTCTTCCATATTGCTCAATTAGACGTTATCTAAGTCACTGGCAAATGTCTTTTCTCTCTATCATACGGCATTTCCAAGTCAGACAAGTTAGTTTTGGCCAGCTACCTGCTGCAAGTCAGCTGAGATCTGCCTGAGAGACTAAAGCTCCCTTACTGGAAATCTGGGTTCAACCACCATCCTGCTTTGTCCCATACCCTCTGTTCTCTGCCCCTTGACTGGCTCTTTTGCTTTTTCCTCCAGTCAGAAAGTGATTAGGGCCCTTATCAGGGGCCCTAATACTTATGGTGTGAAAAGGGGGTGTAATCACACTCATGTCTCTCTTGCTTGAAGAAAATATATGTAGGGCAGATTACAGGAGATGGAGCGATACCGTACATCAAGAAATTCACTAGCCAGGCAAAGCAGTACATTCCTTGCCGTTAGAACCTCATTTCTGTAAGATAGCAATCTATACAAGAGTTGAGGAATATTACTCATTATGATTAGCCATTGTTTCTTTGTCAGGTTTCCATCTCTACTAAATGTTGCCAGCATATATGAAGGCAAGCATTCAGGTCAAAATCAGATGATATCTCAGTTCTGATTGAACACAACTATATGCTTTTCACTTGCCTAGTATTTCAGAGAACAAAATCTGGGAAGGCGCAGAAAAAAGAAGCAGTTCAGAATGCAGCAATCAGACTCACTTCTAAATGCATAATGTGGATGATATCAAGGTGAATACCCAAAAGGAAACTTGAATAAGCTGGTTCTGGCATTTAGATATTTACTGATTCCAAACTGTCTTTGTGAAAACTACGATTTAAAGAGCACAGAAGCTTAATTCAGTATTCCCTGGAATACAAAAGTAGAGAAATGTGGTATCATTTGACTGATTTATTCTGCTTCTTTCTCCAAGAACACTGTATTTTATTCTCCTGAGAAGCCTTGTATCTTTCAGAAAACCAGCCTGTGAAGTTAACCAGGTATTGTCAATGAACCATCACCTTGCAACTGGAAATGAATTTGATGAGTTGGTTCCTCATGACACAGCTTTTAAAATACAGGTAATGTAAATGGATAACCTATAAGCTTGTCAATAGTTTTGGAAAGCTTATTTGTCATCACACCTAATTTTAGAAGCAGAACAGCTAAAGGTTTCTCATCACTGGATTGCATTTTGGAGCAAATAATATCAGCTTGCTGGGCTAAGACTGAGGCAGTTAACACTATACACAATGTGATGATGAAAGGACTAAAACACCCCCAGATCCAGTTCCAGATCTAGGTCTAGATCCAGATCCAGTTTCAGATCTAGGTCTAGATCCAGATCCAGTTTGTAATAGTTTTAAAAATCTGCAGCATTCGATTTCAGTAGTTTGTTAAAAACTTTTTAGATTTTTGCAATTAATAGATCATATTTTCTTGGAGTTATCAAAGAAATACAGAGAAGCAGAGAAAATAATTCATTAGATACATTCTATGAGACTGAGCTTTTGCTTTATGTTTGTGGTATTTTGTAATCAGTGAAAAGAAGTAACTGGAAATTGTTTCTAATGGTGCTGACCCTGTCTTGATCTACGCTGGTGTGAAGTGACATGAAGATCTCTGTTCCTAAATGTTATTTAGAAGAAGGTGTTTTCAAATGTAAAATCAATTTCTGTGTCACTCTTTCATGGTAGTTAAATGATACTGTAGTAATCAAATACAGATGAAGCTGTTTGTCCTTGAGATGTGACAGCTCCTTCAACCTAAGGTAACTTTATGGCTGCTTGAATGTGTATCTGAAGATATATTTGATTTAAATTACTTTAGAATCATGGGTCACAAAGAGCACTTCAATGTCTTCTTCACTCAGTTGTCCCAGCTAATTAATCGCAGCCAAGACTCCTGCAAGGGGGACTGATGTCTCGCTCAAAAAGCAGGAAGCTGCTTCTACAAGGACTCTAATGTGAGTTACAAGCCCCAACTATAAACAGACCCAAAAACCTTTGGATCAGAGTGTTACTTTCCCGGTGTTTCTGTCCAATCAATCTTTACTGATATGATGAAAAAAGCTGCATGTCATCCCAAAATTCTCTGAATTTTTTTCTTTTGAAATTTAGACCACTTTTCTAAAACTTATACTGGTCAATGATCTTTCCATGAAGACATTACTGAATGCTTTGCTTTGAACATATCCTAGTGAGTTTTCTATTTGGTTTAAATTCTGTTGGTTCTGTCTGGAGTTGTTTTTCAAGTGTAAAAGCTGTAGGAAGGCAAGTGGAGTGGGGACTACTGAGCAATGTACTAACTTTCTCATATTGCTTCCAGTGAAATATCAGTCATGACCTTTAAGTACAAAATAGTTGTGTGTGCACCATTTACACTGGATTTCATGGGTGCCTTTTTCTGCACTCAGATATTATGCTTTTCTGATGGTTGTGCTTTATCCAGAGCTTAAGTAAACTTAGAACTAAGTAAGAACATAAATTTTTCAGTCAGAGACCCAAGTATAAAGTTATGACTAGGTTGTTCATACAATACTCATTGTCACATTTTTAAATGAAAATGGACAGGTGGAACAGTCACCTTCAGCATGAGACAAGTTGGCCTCTGGAGCTTCTTATATAACTTATAGTCAAGGGTGCTTTGTACTCCTTGAAGAGTCAAGAAGCCTCCAAGTGCAGTTAAATGGAGTCAGTGAAACACTTACTTTCTGCTGGATGTCTTCCTCACCTCCTTGCATCTTAAATGGTTAATCTCCTTTTACCCCATCTCTACTGTCTTCTTTTTTCTTGCCATGTACTCCTAGTTCTTCATTCTCTTAACATTTCCACATTAATGCTTTCTACTCCTTTATCCAATTCTTCTGAAGATAAGCAATGACTTGTTCCCTTTCATTTTTTCTTTCAGAGTCATTATTCTAATGATGGTGAATCTAGGCATTATTCAGACACTGAAAAGTACATGATTTTATAGTGATGAATAGTTTTAAATATGGGAAAGAAGAAAGATAAATCCTGAAAGACTTTCATCTTTGACAAATACTATTTCAGGTAAGGAAGATGTTACATGAACCAATCGTAGCATGCTCCCAAGACAGCTTACTTGAGAAGGTGTCCCAGCTGTGTGGAAAACAGAATTCCTATCCTCTGGAAAATTTACTGTTTGATGTTTATTTTCCAACTAGCATATATCTCCTTGTTTGGCAACCAAAGGGAAGACCATCCTATTAATATATTTGTGAAGTTGATGGGGCATGCTGACGAGGAGAGGAGATTACTTAATTCTCCCATGGAAAAGAAGTATTGGAACACAACAGTGCAGTGATCCTAAATGCTCCAAACCCTTTCCTGGGGCTACAACTCTCAGGGTAGCAATGAAATACTGATAATTTTGAACAGAAAAAGGAACAAAACATGATGCTTCTGCAGCAACTAGTAGTCCCCAAGTTGCAAGGGAGGTCCAAGACTGCTTCTACACCCAACAATTCCAGTAAAAATAGGAACCCTAATCTTTTACCAAGCTCTGCCCCATATTGCTTCTAGTTTACCTTGTATGTCCGAATGAATGATCTCTCCCCTGCTCTGTTTGGGCACACCAAAAGTTCAGCCTTTTCTCTGGGATCTCAACTCACATTATCAACCCAAAACTTATTCAAGAGCTTGTCTGCGTACCTAATGTTACTTTCCGTGCACAAAAATGTCAGAACTGGGACTGAGAACAGAAAAAGAAAATCTTACAGCACTAAAAGTTGTTAAGTGTCTATATAAGTATCAAAGACCCAGGCTTATTACTAGGCATGTGAATTACTAGATAGCTTGTGTAAATTTAATTTTGTATTTGTGTGAAGATAATTGATTAACATGCACATTTTCAGATTATACAACACTGAGGCACCAATGCTAATCTCAAATGAATAATTTGCAGTGTGACAAATCTTTAATATCTTGTTACTGTCATTACAAAAGCCAGTTGCAAGAGGATCATTCACTCATCTTCTGGATTCCCTGTTTTCTATTTGAAAAATGTGTGCGAAATTACTTCTATGGATATAATGCACCCAACTAATTTTATATAAAATGCAACTGATTGGAAAAATATACCTAATTGAAAGAAATAATTTAAAACCAACTGTCCAGTTAATGAAGGCAATCCCTTCTCTCCTCCTGTATCTATTTTTTTTCAAAGACAGCATTGAAATAACCCATAACTTTTTCAGTTCATATAAGTTTGATTATTTTTTTTTCTATCTGAGTCACAAACTGATTCATCATGGAAATTTCAAGAAAGCTTTAGAGCTCTTTAAGAGTTATTGGTGTACTCTTATGGTATATGATTATAGTTCTCCAAAGACAATTCTGGAACAGAGGAGTTCCAGAACAGAACTTTGCATGAGACATTGCAGAAGTATCATGGCCAAGATGTAAAGACAAGGCCACGATCTCAAGGACAAGGAGGAAGAGGAGTATATACTTACAAGTAATCCTTAGAAAAAAATGCAAGAGCAGTAAGAACAGTCAAGTAGAAAGATGAAACATTCATTAAAATTAATGTTCTAACAAAACGTGACTCAGCAGAACTAAGATGGAGAAAATATATTTTCCCTAATATAAGATAACAGCTGATCTACCTGCCCCATTTTTTAATATACCTCCTGCCACTTAGGTTGTCAACTACTTTGAAAGGTTGATGAAAATGACAGGGCTTATCTAAAATGACATGCTATTCTAAAAGCCATAATGGGCATGATGGACAAGTGGAGAAAGAAAAGGTGAACGCATTACAAAAAGAGTTGAAAAAATAATGAATTTCATTGTTCAAGAAATTACACATCCAAAAATTGTAACTTTGGTGAAAAAGAAGAATTATATTTTTAAAGCAGGGCTTATTATCAAATTTCTGTTATCTGTTTTTTCAAAGCACTA
>VZRE01009479.1:97912-127869 GCA_013396775.1 Cephalopterus ornatus
AAAAAAAAAAAAAATACTGCAGCTAAACAATACTTTATTTTGCTTTCCATGAAAAATCAGGTATAAAATAACTTATTTTTATGGAAGTATACGAGTTAATGTTCATTTTGGTTCTCAGTAACTGAACACAGCAGTCAAGGAAAAAAAAGTACATTTATTTTTTATATTGAAAATTGCATGTCAGAGAAGTTTGGTTGTGAAATATGAGGAGGAAAAAATATCTCACGTAGTGTTAAATTAGGTTACCAGAATGACCTGTTTCCTACTCTATGGAACTGATGAGGTGCATTTAGTAGGAGAGTGACCCCTGCACACTGGCTGTGCTTAGGGGTGCATCCTGGCAGACAGTCCCACATCTCCTATCTCTTACCCTGGGACCCACATGACAAATGTAGTTATTTAACCAGTGAGGCTGCTCTAATATGCATTTTACATCACCACATTGGGAATGAAACCAATCACAGTGCTCCTCTGCAATCTAGTAAATCCCTCATGCCATGAGAAGGGTTTGTTATGAAATATAGAAGATAGTAATGAACTAGAGAGAGAAGGTCTTCTGTAGGAGAAGAAATTCCTGATATGCTTATCTACGTAGAAACACACTTGCAAATTCACGTGCATTCTTCCAGGGCTATAAAAACTCACATACCAACCAGAGACAGCCAAACTGAAGGTCTTTCTATGTAAGCTTCAGCCCATTTTGCACAGTGGGAAATGGTGGCATGCAACTCTATGGCTGCTTCAAATACCCTTGGCATCTGCAGGTTGCAGAACTACCCACAGGCAACCCAGGAAAAGCATCTGTAACAGCACAGCACAGCAACCTGGCCTGTCTAAATTATGCTGGCAGCAGCTCTGGTTCTTGAAACACTCTACAACAGGGAAAGTAGAAAAGGGCTAATCTCACCTCTTCCACCTGATCTGACTTTACCAGTGTGTGAAATGACTCCAACTATCAACCAAAGTGTATTTTCTTAATGTGATTGGTGAGTATTTACAATTATACATATGCACATATAGACACACACTCTTACATATCCTCTCCAGTGCTATCAGATGGATTTTTTTTCTCTGAAAGTTGTCATGAAAATGACTGTTTTATTTCTTGCAAAACTATTGCTAACTTCTATAAGCAATCTGCTCTTCCTAATTTTTTAATGATATTAATTTCTTGAAATTTTGCAGCAATTTCTTTAGCAAAACATCTTAAGATATGCCAGTTACTTTCATGTAAGTATCTGTGAAAAAAATAACTTTGGCACTTAAGTGTTACCTAGGATGAAAAAATTATACTGCAGATCCAAAAGGGACCTGGTAGACTGCAAATTTCTATTCGCACCAATGGACTGTGGAAGGAATATTGTCTCAATGAAGCCAAATGCTCTCCAGTGACCTTGTGCAGCCTACAGGGACACACAGCTTAGAGCAGATCAGTGTCACTATGAAATAATCAACCTGGTTGAATCAACAAATATACTGACAACTAAGACCAACCCCGTAGATACTTTAGTGACTATAAACTTCGCGGGTATAGCCTTCACGACTCTTAGAACGCTTCCATCAACGCTGCCTCCGTACAATCCTAAACATCCACTGGAGAGATTATGTAACCAATACGTCTGTTCTTGAACAGGCAGGAGTTACAAGTATTGAGGCCATGTTACTGCGAATGCAGCTGCGTTGGGCAGGGCACATCTCCAGGATGAAGGACTACCGCCTCCCTAAGATTGTGCTCTATGGTGAACTTGCCACTGGCTGCCGCAAGAGAGGAGCCCCGAAGAAGAGATATAAGGACTCCCTGAAACAACATCTCAGCCTTGGCCATATCGATCACCATCACTGGTCTGCTCTGGCCTCCAATCGGGAGGCCTGGAGACACACTATTCACAATGCTGCAATATCTTTTGAAAATACACGCAGGATCACTCTTGAGGAGAAAAGGCAACACAGAAAGAACCGTGTCCTTTCAGTACCACCTGGGGAGCCATTCTGCTGTGCCTTTTGCAACCGGACGTGTCTATCTCGCATTGGCCTTTTTAGCCATCAGCGCGCTTGTAGCAAGCGTGGGTAGAGTCCTTCACAAATCTTCGTTCGCGAAGCCTAGCCATGATGATGATGATGATGATGATGATGATAAACTTCCTAAGGCTTTGCTGAAAGGACCCCTTTATTTGCAGCAAATTTTCATGTTCATACCAAAAACTCACTAGCACAAAGATACCAGCTCTTTAGCTTTCTGCCAATTTCTTATCCCACAAAAGCTCCACAGGTTTTGGTAAATGTTTGTGGAATACTTTCCTAAACACAAAATTTATTTTTTTCTCTGATTTCCTGAGAATTAGACTGCAGATTTCACAGCATCCTCTGTCATGGGCCCCTGTGATTTTTCAGTTGGTCTCCAAATACTCTCTTTGCAATATGTATTTTGGAATCAGTCGTACTTTTAAATTACTTTTTTTCTGGCTTTCTTTATGCAGAGCATCTGAGAACCAAAATTTTCCCCATCATTTAATATCAAAAGATACCTGCCAGAAGTGACTGTTATCCAGATATGATCACCTGTGTAGTCAAGGCCTTGTTTGGTGGGAGGGCAAAATATCACATTTCATTGTTTAATTTCTACTCCAGTAATCATAGTTCACAAATACTAGCCCTCTTCATTGCATCTTCTGTCTTTGTAGTATCATATTCTGTGTTTGCTTCATGAGGCATCCAGTTTTCTCTTTTCCTTTGAATAACCTTATTCTTGAGAATTCAAGGTGTCAAAATTTGCATGGATGATCAATGCCATTAACATGCTACCTAATCTTTGAAAGTTTAGCATTACAAGTTGTGCCCTTCACCCATTAACTCACTTTTGTAAAATCGGTAAACATAACCCTCTGGACTTATGCGGCCAACCGCTCCAAAAAATTATCTTGTTGTTGGAAAAGTACAGATCCATAATTCAGTGCTCTTTGCAACCGTAGTTCCTGATCCAGCTGTGTGAAATATTGACAGTGTAGGAGAACTGCATTGTTTTTGCATGATTGCAAAAGGTTTAAAGCCTCCTTCCTGAATCACAGGTGGAGCAAGTGATTGATGTTTATTTGGCTACTTTAGAAGTATTTTTAAGTACATTTACAAATCCAAGATTAGTCATTAAAATTTTAAAAACGTTCAATATCAAGTTAGAATCTATTAAATAGGAACAGCAGCTGTACAGCTGTCTGCTAAGACTAGAATCTGATCAAGACATACTGTATTAGGAGTTGCCTCAATGGATAATACCATTGGGGGTGACTCAAAGAAATAGTGATGAAAATGTTCTTCTACCTACTTGCATTAGTGCTCCTTGGGAAGGGGAAAAAAAAAAAAGTTGGTAGACTGAAAAGTGCTTGTCACAAATCACTTCTATTTATCCTGACTTTGACCATGGTGTAATTCCATCCTTCCTCAGCAAGGCATGCTTGCCTAGGCAGACTGACTTAAGTAGGATTTAAGCAGGATTTAAGCGTGTGTTTAATGGTGGATAGAGACTTAAAAATACCTTTGCAAACACTAGCATATTTAAGCAAAAAACTATATTTTGTTTTCAAATTTAGTCCACAAATGAATAAAACATACTCAAAATGCAGATTCCAAAATGCACTATAATCCCTTTTGGATCTGCAGTGGATCTTGGACGATGTCTTGATCTTTCACCACCACCACCAAAGAAAACCTTTAAAAGAGCTGGTAAACCAAAATTAAGTCCATAAATGTATCGTGTGGGTAAGTTACTCCATGTGCCTCCTCTGAAAAAAAATCTAAAGCAAATTAACATTACTGAATTGATCTTCAAGTCAAACCTTTAAAGGGAATATACTGAAAGTCTATTTTGAAGGGTGGTGTAAACATACATTTATACCATTATATAATGAAATAGGGTTTCCTGGAAATTTCTCTCACCAATTAGCTCTTACAGATTAGTCTATGATGCACAGACACAAAAGCTGATATCTTTATAAAAAAATTATTATCTCAGGAAACTGACCTTCTTGAGAAAATCTCCTGTGACAAAAATGTTAAGAGTTAAGTGAACCTAATGTACTAAGGTGAGCAATTTGACAAGAAAAGAATAGGAAGGAGTGGAGAAAAAGGCAAACTATGACTATCCCAGTCCCACACTTCTGATCATGCCTTTGATTGCTGATTAGAAACTATCCTCACAAAGGAGAATGGAAAGTTACTTTCCAATCTCAAAACTGGGACCTTTCGTTGTGTAAGTTGTTCTACAATATAGCTATATATTACACTAAAAATTAATTTTATGCCTTTTTACCATTAAATTGTTGTTGATTAAGCAAAACTAAGAATAAAGCATATATTAAATGAGGGTCCTTAGGCATTTGGCTAAAAACAGCATTAGTTTCTCTCAGGCTACTAATTTTTACTGTGAAAGAGGTCAGTACAATGACATTAGAAAAACAGCAGTTTTTCTCAACCTCCTATTTTGTGTACCCCATAAAAAGTCAAGGAAAATTGTACACCATTCTTTGACCATCATAAAAGCATGACCTGTGAAAGAAAGGTGGGTTGGAAAGAAAGATGAAAGTATTTGAAATGAAAAAAAAAAACAAAACCAAAACAAACTGACAAAAAAACTACACACACACACACACACACACAAAAAATCCCAACTTGTAGACAATCTTATTTTCATCTTCAGGGTCAAATTTTCCTAGTCCAGAAGTGAATGAGTTGATCTGAAGGAAAAGTCTAAGTATATAAATAATCTTATAGCTTCACTTTAGATTCTACATGCTGACAAAATATCTCCTTTTCTAGTTTCTATGACTTGTGGTATCATATTGTTTATTATCTGCCTACTTGTGGATCAAATAAAAAAGGTCACTTGCATTAGTCAAAAGGTCTGTAGCATTCTCACGAGTCAAAAATTATCTGAAATTATATATTTTTTCTATATAAAACTACCTCTTATTAGGCAGAAACACGCAGTGGAAGCAGAATATCATTTAGGTATTCCCGCTTTATATGCCATGCACATTTACAATGCACTACCGTGCCAAAGGATTTGGAAATTCTTACTGTAATTCTTTCAATTACAATAAACCACTACCTTCATGAGTGTGTGATGCAAAGCCTATTTGGCCTGAATTTTTTAAAATATGCTACATAATTTCGACTTGGCTTTCAAGTAATACAGCTGTTCCAGCTACACAAAGATCATGCTCTTGGAAACAGTTTATTTGAAGCATAGTGCTGCTCAGGTATCTTTCATGGATCCCTTACAAATAGTCCATTGACTCCTCTCTAAGCTGTAGTCCATGAGACATCAGAATAAACCAGATGCAGACTGGCAATGTAGCTGGCCTGACAACAGAGACTTCATATTTTTGGATTCCCAACTCTCCCCAAATTTTTCCATATGGCCTCAGCAAACACTAGATTCACAAGCTTCTTCCCTGCTGTAAGATGTGGGTGATAACTCTTTTTCTAGTTACTGTCCTTAAACTGAGAAACAATTGGTGTACATTGCCTGGTGTGGGACAAGATGTGGGGTTATGGTCCCATCTGCTCTTCCACGCACACAAGAGCCGCCTGAAGGCCTGGACAACAGCCCAGAAGAGAGTGCTAGCACACTCCCTGTCACATCCCTAGCTGATGCTTGGTCTTTGTGTCTTTTATTTCCATTGACTGATGGAAAGGCACATTACTAACCTTGCTTTGCTGGAATGGCTGCATTATACACGTCAACCCAAGTATTCATCTTTTCTCTATATAAATAGAAACAATACATCTGTATTGCCTGCACCCCTGGAAGCATTTTTTGAGCAGAATTTGGAAATTTAGATTAAAGGAAAAAGATGTCATATTGAAAAGCAAGCCTTCAGCTAACAGCCTTGTCCTATGTCATGGGACTTTCTGAGACACAAAGTTCAGTGACAGTAGAATACAGCACTACAACATTTGCAGTTTCTTTAGGGGGTTACAGTGCACAATGTGAGTGGGTCATCCAAAGAGAGCTTTGCTACAGGAATTCTTTATTATTACTATTGTTATTGTTATTACTGTGAATCTGTAATGATTGCTTTACTGCTGTATATTTTCCACTCTGACTCGCAGGTACAGAAATGACAAAATGCTTCAACAGATGAAGGGCTGTCCTAAGGGTATTTCCAGCTCAGTAAGAAGTGGCAAGTACAAGACATCTTACAAGAAAGCCTATCTTTTAGCAATTTATAGCTGTATTGTGCTCAGCCTGATTCTTTTGAGCAGGATCTTTGGGGCACCCTCTGTCCATTCTGAGTATTTCTCCTTCCTTGTCATTCTTCTTTTGTCTTTTTTTTATCCCTTCTCCTACTTTTTTCTTTAAACAAGAGTAGCTGTAGGCTGCTTCTCTAGTTTCACTACAGCTTTAGACTTCAGTATTAGGTTGGGTCTGTGAACTCTCCTGTTATGTTAAAAACTGTGAGACAAATCCTAATTCCCTTGTGGCCCATGAGAATTTTGCCTTTGACTTCAACAGGACATGATCACAGAGAGACTGTTTGTGCAAAGATCCAGGAAAAGAAGGTTTTCTTTTCCTCCCCATTTAACTCTTTGACAGTTGTCATTTTTGGTCCTTGGATATATAACTTTGAAATAAAATAATTGCATTGCTCTACAGTGTAGACTCTCTCACATATATTTATCAGTCCACTCTGCTGAAGGGGGTGAAGATCATCAGCTATACTTAACAGACATTAAAACTAAATGGCAGAGACATTTACTTGAGGTCATCACAGTGACTGCTAACAGGAAAAGGAAGTAAGCTCAGGCTTTCTTATTTCAAGACCATCAGCTTACCCTAATGAGCCAGAGTAGCAACCTGAGAAGATTTACTGAGGTTTTTTTCATTGTGCTACTTTACTTACGAAAAAAAGAGGTGGTAGCTTGTGCTCTGAAAAAGGAGTCAAACTCCTACTTCTCTGTCCAATTTTCATGAAACATGGTGATGTTTTGGGGATAAGATCTCATATTGCAATGATCAAGGACTAAACCTATCTAAATTCCACTCAAGTATTGGGTCCACAGTTGAACTTGACAGGTAATAACTAGCAATAATTTATCAGATGTAATTAATGCAGAAACGGATTTAATAACAGTCAGTATTAAGTTTCTGCATGGCTCAGAAGTGGGTCAGTGGCTCAATTAAATTGAGATGCCTAAACACCACAGCAACAAAATGCTGCTGTGGTACATCCTATGTCTAGTGGAAACTCATAACTTTGAAAATTGGGGGATTTCTTCTGTAAGAAACCCCCAAAAGCTGAATATCTGTGGATTCATCAACATCAGAAATGTTGCAGGTGCTAGACCTGATTATGCACTAGCTAAAGCCAGCACTGGAAGTTAATAGTAATTTCAACACAGTTCTGCAGCCACACTCATAAGCACTAGCAGGAGGTAGGCATTGCATCTTTCTGAGAGCAATGAGCAGTATGTCTCTGCTCAGACGCGCCTTGTACCATGTCAGCTCTGCACTTACCTCTCCCCTACCTTACCCTACGTGCTGAAAAAAATATCAGTTGTGGATACTGGAAGTTTAGATTTTCCAGTTCAATGTTGCAGAGCAAAAGAGGATCTCATAGTTTAAGTATGCAGAAGGATTTGAGGGAATTCTGTTTCTTTTGCAGTTTCTGTGCCACTCCAGAAGAGCTTTAGGGGGAAAAAAACCAACCAAACAACAAAAAAAACAAACCACAAAAAAGACCAAAAAGGTAAGCATATTAGTTCTGGTTTATTTTTATATTGAGTTTATATCCCATGAATGACATCAGCATATTTTTCATTGGTTTCTGTGAATTTTGCAGAGAAGAGTTCATGCGTTTGGGAGCATAAGATAAGCATTGACAGAAGTACAGAGGAGTATGTGGCAGCATGACTACAATGTTAAAAAGTATAATTTACGGTATTGATTGACTGTTGCCCTGAGTCATCACTGCTACGTTGGCTGCATACAGTGCGTTGCTGCCAATATCACACTATCCTATATTCCTATGAGTACCTAACCTTAATGCAATACTGCACTGAGACACTAGGAAAAGTAAGCTCACATATATTAGGTATACGGGTATAGATTTTCCAGTAAGGGTGAGCTAATGGGTAAAATTTTGACATTGGCTACTCACCTGTAACAACCACAGAGAATGAAGAAACAGCACAGCTGAGGTTGTTGAATCTCATAATAATCACAGTTTGGCTTGCTTATCTGTACATACCATTTTATATTGCTGTTACACTTTCAGCCTGCACATTTCCACCTATAAACAAATAAGCCAGTCCGAGTGCCAAAGGTAATTTCCTAAATCCTTTTCTGGGCTTGTAAATGTGGGCCCTGTTTTTCATAGCTGTGAAGGAAATTCAGTCCCCACTCATTTTAATTAGACATTAGGATGCTTATGGACAAAAAGACAACCTAGGAAGAAATATGGATATATTCCGAGATGCAGTAATAAAATTTCTTTAAAAATCTGAAGTTCTACTGGTTTGCCCTGTTTTGTGATAATTTCACGCCCTTGAAATCATAAGCTACAGCATACCCCCTGTGGTGGGGCAGACCCTGTTATGCAGAATACCAAAGGGCATGAACAGACTGGGCATAGCACACCATGCAAGCTCCTTTGCAATGATGCAGATTCCCTCTGGCTTTGGAGAAAACAAAAAAAACAGTATGGTGGGAATGTGTAAGGGCCTTACACTTCAGACACTGATGAAGAAAAATTGAAGAGCACCTAGGAGAGACTGGAATACTAAAATTCCTGTAGTTTAGCTAATAAACACATATTTAAATTTCTTTGGTCCACGAATTCTGTTTGAGTAAAATTAGTAAAAAGATTGAAATCAAAAATCTTAATGGTTGATTGAACTTCCAATTTCACTTAATGAAAATCAAGATAAGCTGTAGTATGAAGTTGTTTTATTGACTCTGTAATGGACAAAGATCAGATTGTGCATGCTGATTAAGGATGATTAAGAAAACATTTCTGATATTGTGGACCTTCAAAGTCATAAAGAATTGCCTTCAGACTTTTGAGAGAACAAATTGTCTCACAACAAATTGTCATGATTCCTGCCTTCCCTTTTCAGAAACACCTCAGGGTGGAGGTGGAAAAAAGACACAGCTGTAAAACAAGTCTCTTGTGCAAATTTTTGCAGCTTTCTTTCAATAACAAATTTAAAACAACAATTAACAAGTACATGCCACTACAATATATGTTTATGTTCTTATGTATATAAGTTATGTGAATTTTTGTAATTCAAGGAAAATAGTCAAGTCTGAACCATGGTACCATCAGCACATCCGTATTATATCATTACACCTTCGCTGAGATCTCAACAGAACAATTCTGGTGCTTTCCTGGTGTTTGGCTGAGTTTGAATCACCAGAAAGAGGAAGCTGTTTAAGACTCAAGAATAACCAATAAGGACAGGTACATATCATAAACTGGTGAGCAAAGGAGAAGGAAATGCTGAAAATATTAAGTAACTTTTTTCAGTTTTGAAATCTCAAGTCTGCAGCTGGTTTTGCTTTACCTTAATGGGAAAGAATTCTGCTGTGTTTTTAGCTGCAAAATCAGAGATTTTTCAGTCCTACTGTTAGTGAAGAGGTTGTGCATGACAGTCAAATATTCAGGCGGAAAGTCAAAATGTCAAAACTAAACACACATTTCTGTGTACTTTTTTTGTGTACCTCTAAAGAGAAACAGTCATGATTTTTGTACACACAGATTGGAGTATACACACTATACTGGAAAGATGTCCTAGTTGCAGGGGTTTTTTTAAAATAATTAAATAATAAACATTTAAATAAACAAAATATTAATTAAAGTCTTGAAGAAAATGGAAGAAATTAGGTGACAGAATGTAAGGTGTCAGCACCAGATTTTTTTGGAAGGGAACCAAACACCGGTCAGTGTAAAATAAAAAAAAAAAAATCTCATTTGGAAATGTGTTTATGCTTCATTTAGACTTTGTGATGACATCATCCCAAATGTTTTTGCTGGCCACTTAATACCACTCTGAACTCAGACCTTCAGAAGTAAATAGAATTCTTATATCTACCTCTTGTAGATTATATCTACCTCTCCTTCAAAGCCTTTTATGTCTGAGGATGAATATTTACAAGCTTTATCATATTCTCACAATGTGAAGAGCTTTATGAAACAGCTTTTCAAGTAACATTTCAAAGAATAGAGCTCTAATGATTTCATTAACATAATGGCTGATCACAGATTTAACTGTAACTGAGCCAATGCATTGCCATTTCAGGGAATTTTAATAAAGTTCGTTAAACCTGGATGTGTTTATTTATCACTGCTTAAATTAAATTTTAATGTAAGAAATGCACAGGACATGAATTTACCAGTAAATTTGACAATTTTCACATGTAAACATTTTTAGAAGGATTTATATTTTAAGAAAAACTATCTTTTAAGAGAGTTGGCCAGTACTTCACATAGGTCTTTCAACACATTCTTTATAAGAACATATGAATATCTAATGGAAATGGGGATGATCAATAATATTATTTTTACTTTCTCTATCAAGTCGGTAGAGTGAATAGCTAAGAATGATGATGTCTTCTATTTTATTAACAAGCACAATTTAGTCATTCACTCATTCATTTATTTTATGAATATTAACAGGGGTGATTAAATTGGAAAAAAATTCATTAAAAAAATCCATCACATTTTGTAAAAGGGCACCACCACCTTCTGACTCAAACTGGATTTTATTTGGGGTCAAAATCATACCAAATGTGGCAAAGAAACCCATTTATGTTACTGCAGTTAAAGTTCTAACTAGAGAGTACATAAGAACTTTAACTGAAGGATTTAAATTGCTTCAGATGCACTTTGCATTATAATTGCTTACATAGGTGGCTGGCAGAAGCATCATCCTAATTCTGTGCTCCTTTTTCCCCCCCAACACACTTCTAAATTGTTTCTAGTTATCATTCCCCCACAAATACACTCAAGATCTTCAAAAAAGCACTAAAACCACATTTGAACACATAAGAGGGTTAAACAGCACAAGGGCAGTCCCCGATAGCACTGAGGTTCCAAGATCCGTGTTGCTTTCTTTCTGTGAAGTCAAAATACACTATTTGGCATCTGATTTGCTATGGCATAAAGACTAATCTTCACAATTTTAATATTCTTAATGATTTTCTAAAGCCTCTGTTCCATTGTGTGATGCAAGGAGACTTTTTTTAATAATTGGGAATGAATGAAATTCTGGCAAACATTTTCTGGATTTTACCGTGTTCCAATGGATCTGTGGATCCACCAACAGCCCTCATCATCCAACAGCAGCTGCTGTGTGTCAGTCTTCTTCAGCTGTTGGCTGTAATGCACCACCTCTTGCTGTGCAATATCCTTGCTGAGCAAGTCAGGAACATACTAAAAGGGACTTGTATCCTTCCTTGCTAATAGTGTGCACTGCAGCAATTTAGTGGTTCTTGACATCCTCTTACTGCACCATCTCTTCCTCTGTAAACATCCACTGTCTTTCCCTTTGGCAGTCCTTTGGTACTCATTTTTCCACAAAATCTTGCTCATGCAGAATTTTGTGGAAAAAGGATCTCAACAACAATCTCCTTTGAATCAATCTCATTGAATCAATGTAGTTGAAAAAGGATCTCAAAAACAATCTTATTTTTCCCTTTTTGCATGATTCCTTTTTGAAACTCACTTTATAATTGCCTGTCACAATAAGGTATTATTTTTCTCTTTAGAGCTCAGAATCAGACTTTTTTTCTCATTCATACATGGGGTAGATCAATGTTTAAAAGTAGCTAAAGCACTCTTCCAGATTACAACTGGTTTTGAAATGAACTTTGTCAATTTGGCCCCTGTATTTCCTGCCTCTTTTCATCACACCTTCACAGGTAAGTACCTTCATATTCAAGCTATTGACAATAATCATGCGATCTCATTTGCAGGGCAGCATGGCTTAATGGAGCTCAAACGGCTCAATCTGTGCAATGAAAATCTCATCAACTAGAGAATAGAAATCATCAGCTTCTTGTAGTGTAACACCTCATTGCAAACTATGCATACTCTTTATACAGTATGCAAATCCATTTCTGAAAATCCCAAACAGAATCTTGGCATATTCATTATTCTAAATGTCACAAATCCAAGTGGCCTAAGTAGCCAAATGCTGCCTTCTGCCATTGTTACCACAGGCATCACTGGGAGGACTTCCACCGTGTAGTCTTGTAAAGCAATACTGCTGTGTCTACAACATCCAGACACTGATGCTTAGATTTCTCAGGGCCGAGGCCCCTCAGAAATACTTTGTCCAAACTTGGTTTTTGCTTGCCTGGAGCTTTGTTTTGGCATGTTAAGCTACAACAGCAATTTCTCCAATGACTAGGTGGCTATGGCTAATTTTATTTCTTACCTTTTTAAGGTATAACCATAATTTTTGTATACATAATAGTAATAAACAGCTATTCTGGATAAACTAGAATATTCAAAACTGCAGGAAAATGATGCAGTGTAGAGAAACACAGACCTTATATCACAGTAGAGCCCTCAAAATGAAGAACAGGAATGCAGTGTAGGACAGTGCAGGCATGGGATGGTAAGAGGGAGGTTGACATTGAAGAGGCCAGAGTTAGAAACAACTCACCAAAGTGCAAATCAAGAAATACAAGCATGGGAGCTGGGTAAAACCAATTTAAGGGTAACAAAAAGAACAATGAACAAGTATTCAACATATCTTACCCACGCTGTACGCAGGAAAATTCAGTGTGACATGGACTTGCAGACCAAGGCAGACCAGGATGTAAAGCATGTTAGAAAGCATACAAATTAGTCCCATACAGACTCTATGGTGAGGAAGAGGATGCCATTGGGATCGATTTTACTGGGGGAAATTATCCCAAATCATTGGGATCGATTTACTTTTTCTGGTGTTAAAAAAAAGAGAAAGAAACACCATCAACAGCATCACTGTCCTTCTGGTGGAGAGTCTGGGACACTGTCAGCTCCTTTTAAATTCCCCTTCTACCTCCAGCCTGACTGAAGCCACTCACCTCAGGAATCAGAGGGTTCTGGATGGATGTGCATAACACCAGATAAATGAAATAGGTACTAGAAATCGTGCATATAAGAATTTTAATTGTATTGTAATTATTTATTGTTGTTAAACCTTTTTCTGTAATAGTTTCTTTACTTTCTTTCTCTTTTTTTTCCATAAACTAATTATATCTGTACAATACTTATTTGATTAAGCTTTTTTGATTTCCATTACACTAAAAATAAATTCTTAACTTTGCATGTAAGGTGTGTTTCTGTTTTGTCAATACAATATTTTAAGTTTAATGGGATATTTGATTAATGTAGAAATATTCAACCAGAGATCAATATCTGAACTACTCACCTTAAGCTGCCTTCAGAGGCAATAAAAATAAGTTCATGATCAATGGAGTCAAAGATGTAATTCATCTTAAAACAAATATTTCAATTATATTCTCTGTTTCCAGTGATTATAAAAGGATTTTCAATTTGTAATTTTGACAGAAGGTCTACACTGAGGTCTTCTGAAGTTAGAGATGAGTTTCATTGTGTTTAGTACATGAAAGTTATCCTAGCTCTTGTTTTCATATTGTATCAGAATCTTTTACTTCAGTGCACATTCAGCCCAACAAAAAGAGTATAGCTTTGAAGTAGCCATGTTGCAAGGATTGAAATAATCACACTGCTTCAATATTTGAATCAGTGGTAACAGATAAAACAACATAGTGAACCTTTGTCTACCATATACACCATCACAGTCTTTTGAGACCATATAAGTAAATCTGGCAAGGCTGCTCTTTTCCATGTTCATGACACCCTTTTCTCTCAAAATTTCCTGCAGTTATTTAATTCCTACAAGAGTGTTCTCATAAAGCAGTACAAGTTAAATCATCAGCTGCTGTAATCAGAGTACGACTGTTAACTGTAATGTTCTGTGAGTGCTTACTAGGAAAAAGTCTGTTCTAATGTTCAATCTAATACAGCAGGAAAAGAAAACTTTATTACTGGTCACCCAATTTGACATTTTCTTCTTCCTCTTCCAAGCTCCCTAGCTGCAGAGCTAAGAAGCAGTCTTATGGTTTTCCCATTCACAAAACACACAAAAAATAATCATTCAACTGATTGTGATGCCTTTTTACTTCATAAGGGAGGCTTTCAAACCCCAAAGACAAATAAGAAACAGCAATCTCCAAGTTAAAAATAAATGTGGAATATACCAAATATTTGCAAAAAGATAATTGGTAATTCTGCTCAGCTCTCCATCCAAGAAATAAATTAATCTGGATCCTGTATGTACTAAAGCAATCAGCATCCTTTCCAAGCGGGGCCAACAAGAGAACACTGCAATTAGTAAGTGTGGGCACAGCCTTGATTTATAATGAACCATGAAATAAAATACTTTATATACATGAACACAAAACATTTTGCATACTTACAGTGATTTGATCTTTAAATTTCAATTTACTGCTTCTGAACAAGTGGATCAGGTGTTTGGCTGAAAAGGTTGTTCATATCCAAAAGATTTTCCTGACTTTCGCTAACTTGCTTTAAGTAACCAATAAATATTGCTTACTTTCATTAACTAATTAAGACTAATATAAAAATATTGGTAAGAAGTATATTTTGATTAAATTTTAAAAATGTTTACAAGTTGGAAATACCTAACCTCAGTTGTATTTTAATATCAATTTCTTGCACCCTTTTACAGAGGGTGTTTTAATTTTTAGTGGTTAATTAGATTCAAAGTCTTCTTATGGGCAAAAGGAAAATACCCAAAAATTATATTGTTAGTCTAGTTAAATCTTAACACAATAACCAGATCATTATTATTAGAGTCCTTACAGTGAGCCTAATTCTGATAGTTCAAAATAAATACAGTTCAAGTGACCTGCACACACAGACCTTCTAGTGCCTATCTCCTTTCTTTGACATTCTGCCCACCCTTGCACAGCCACTTTGGCTCCTCAGTTACTCGATGACTTCAGCTGGGGCAAGATGACAAATGTCCTATGTCCTGTGCTAGGAGGAGTATGACACTGACACTGGTGATTTCTTTTTCCTCATTAAAGGGTCCACTTGGAGCTTTTTCTTTACTTTTTTACAGCTCCACTTTATATCCAAATTCATTATGCATGGTAATGGATATTTCCTTAGTTACCCCTGAAGGTGCTTCAGCCGACTCCCAAGATTACCTTTCTTAGATGAGAGGTAATCATCCTGACTGAGCTGTTACAGCCCTGAGTCTCCCATACCCTCCTCTGCCTCTCTTACTAACTCATGCCCGTACTTCTCTATGCAGCATTTTAATCCGGGGTCATGGATAGCTCAATTGTACAGAATAACTACTTACTATTACAACCAGTGTGTTATACATCCATATATTTGTATTAAAAATATTTATGCTGATGTGTTTTAGTAACATATCTACACAAAAGCTTAACTGTAGGACATAGCAATCCCCTGGTCATTAGATAATGATTTTTAGTTATGCAAACTAAAACATGGTTCCAGAAAAGCCAAGAGAAGTCCAAAACCATTGAAACGTGCGCTGGGAGGTTAATGAGCAGCCTGTGGTCTGTATTAGCAACAGCAAAATCATATTAACTGCACTGCAAGTTTATAAATTCTTCTAACACAAACCCAAAATTTAGTTATAGGGAGATCATTTCAACAAATTTTTTTGGTCGTTATTCAGATCATTTGTAGAGTTATAAAGTCTAGCTTTCCAATAACAAAAAGAAGACCTGTGCATGAATAAGAGCACAAGGACAGATCAATAGTCTAAGTAAACTCCCACTGATGAAAGAGTTGGGCTTGTATTAGACAGAATGGAAAACTATGAAGTCATAGTCATGGAAACTGGCACTATCTGCTGATGAAGAGGATGGGGCAAATGCTTTCTTCATGCCACCAGGCACTGAACAAAATATAACAGGGCTCATTTAAATAAAGGAAATTAGATTAGACTATATAAGTATATATATATATATATGTTAGCACATATAATTTTCATAATGGAGGATGGAAAGTAGAATAAATTGCCTGAGAAGGTTTCACAATCCAGCCATTCTGAAGAGAGAAGCAGTCCAGAATAAGCTGGAGAAACATAATTAGATACAACACATCACTATACTCCTTGGAGATAATTGCTGGAGTTAGGAGTCTTTAGGAATCCTTCTAGTTTTTCTCTCTATAATTCCTCAGCTAGATGGACCCAAAAAGTCAAGTACAATGACACAAAAAAGAATTCTGGACATTAAAAAAGAAAAAAAAGAAAAAAAAAGGTATATGAGAAGCTGTAATACCCTTTAAGCACCTCACATTCAGGAAAGAAAATAATAATTTGCTGGTGCCTGTGAACACTCAGTGTTCCACTGAAAGAGAATACAAAGACTTTCATTAGTATTGCACATTTTCCTTGGATATATTGACCTAAAGGAGTGATGATTGTTGCTGTATTCAGAGTCCTGAAGGGTTTAAGTAGTGACAGCACAAAAGTACTATACTCGTTATGGTTCTTCACTACAACTCTGCATAATCACCATATGTAAAGTTCTTATTTTACCAGTGCAATAGTGTTAGTAAGAGGACTGATTCCAATGTATAGATTCTTGGTGCTCTGTAAGCAGATTCTGTGATTTTGAGTTTATGTAAAGATTTAGTCCCCTCTGAAATAAAATTCACACTATTTTGCTGGCAAATATTTTTTTATTGTGAAAATACATTGTTGCAAATTTTATGAAGGTGAATCCTGGAGCTTCATCCATAAACATGTATGAACTGCATGTTTAGTGGACAGACACCTAAAGGGCTTGTGCTCTTGAGGAATTCTTGAAAATATTTTGAGTGGAATGACATTTTCCAGGGAATTATTACATTAGAAACATAATTAAGATACAAATGCATGCAAGGCTCATTTTTTTTTCTAAGCAAATTGATACTAGCAAAGCTATCACACGTAAGTACACACATGAACATTTACTTATGCCGGGAAGGAACAAATGTCTACTTTTCACTCTGAAAAATCAACCTAGAAAATCTGAGGCTGAAAATAGTAAGTTAAAGCATGTCAAGCTACATATAGTGTAATAATAAAACATGCTGAATCACAGTATGCTTCTGAAATTTCAGAGTGCTTTTCTTTTTATGTATATCACATAATTACAGTGTCAAATTTATACTCTAAATAGATTTTCAAGAGCACTGTTAGTATATAAAACTGTCCTTTTGTAACCAATTTCTTTCTTAAGGAGAAGATAAGCTGAAGTTCGGTGGCTAGAAATGCTTATCCCAGGCAGAGGGTGGGTCAGTGGTTGTCTGCTGACAATGTTTATTGGAGCACTTACTTTATTACTTCAGGGTTTGAATGTGATCCTTTCCTTGATGGCAAGGCTGGGTGTGTTAATATACCCTGCAGTGATGTTAAAAGGTTTAAAGTGGTGATGCTGTCAAACTAGCTGTGTCACCACAGTCAAAGCTTTAAAGTGCAGCTACAGCTTGAAAAATTATTATAAAAATTCCATATTCTTACCTGGCCAATCTATTCCCCATATGCATTTGATGTGTATCTGCTTGCTTTACTGAATAAAACAAAGGTTTTGTAACTTTAGCACTGCAAAACCAAGACAGATTTGGAAGATTGCACAGGATTTCACTCTAGCTCATATATCACCATCAAACTTGACAGATGAATTCCAGTTGCAGAATATTTATTACTGATGATGATGTAACAGAGAGGAAGAGCAGACTTCTCGTTGAATTTGCAGAGTAGGCAGTTAAAAAAGTTTAATCTTTTGACTCACACATGTACACCACACAGACACACAAACACACAAACACTCCAAACAAATAAAAAAAAAACAAAAACCCCCCAAAAACCAAAAAAGCAATAAGGCAATCATTACAAGACAATGCAGAAAATTCATCCCAGTAATTTTTGTCTTGAATGCCAGAGTTATTCAGAAGACTAAAAGTGGGGAGGTCAAATCCTCTGTCAGTCAATGACAAAACCTGTCTCTCTCTGAGAAATAAGGAATGTGTGTGTTTTATAAATGTGAGATTTTGAGTTTAGATATTTATAACAACCTAAAATAAATTATGTCAATTTCTACCAGTGTCACTTTCCATCACTTCAACAGTCTTTTTCTGAAGTATCTACATCATTATGAATGTATATAGGTGAAATTTCTTAAGCATATCTTCTTTACCAAGAGGACTGACACTTTTCCTGTGTACTTAGTGACATCAGTTTCTGAAGCTTTTTATTTTAGCAGTAGCGCATGTTATTTCAATAACTAACTAACTACTTACCTGCCTACCTGTAATTTGCAATTCCTTCTTAGAACCTGTATTAGGCAAAAATACATTGCCATAATTATTTTATTAGTGTTACGACTGTTTACAACTGTTCCCTGGTTATTCCTACATGGTTAAAACAATGACAAGCTAAAGGGGGATAAAGGATATGGATGCTGTGTATGCCAGCTGCAGCTCTTTCTGGAACTCCTTTCGCTGTTTGTGCAATGCAAGTCTCCATACATGTTCGCGCATGTTCCTCAATCTGGGGCCTCAATGTACTGCACACTGGCTTTTGTTTGTTTTGAACTGAAAGCCCAGACTTTATAGATCTGTGCCTTAAAAGAACCTCGACGTACTTCATTATCAAGAATCATGGCAGATCAGTAACTCACTGCGGCAAAAACACCGTGAGACATGTGTATATAGTCTGCTTCTAAACTCTTCTTAAAGTGAAAAACAGCAGCAAATTTTTCTTCGACTGATGCAATCCACAGCTGAGATCTGAGGACTTTGTTCTTCCAGTACCACTCACTAAATGTAATATGAAATGAGATTAGATAAGAAAGCTTCATAAGGCAATGAATCTTCTTTCTCTCTTTTTAGTCAGAAAAAAGATACAGTTGCTCAGTGTAAGTATGAGCTTCTGTCTTAAGAACTTACATGTCAAATTTCAGGCCCAAAAGAAATAAAGAACACAAAAAAAAGGGTTATAGACAGCTGAAAAGAAACCTTAAGAAGAAATGAATCTGCATCCTTAATCAGCATCAGTTACTTTGGTTTACACTGCTTTTGTGAAGGAGTAATTCCAGCATCTGGAATTCAGACTGTTTTTAGTTTAAGCCTAATCTACTGGTCCAGGGAGGAATCTATGAGATCATATCTAACTCCCAGACATCAGTTCTCACAGTGACCACAAGATCCCAGCAATAATGTCTTCTCACTAGAACCAATAAATTTCCTGTCCTGCAGGAGGAGGTTGTGAATATGGAACACAAAATTTTCACAGGTGCTTGGCTGAGAAATGACCTCTTATTGCTTTCAGCACTAAATACAAAATTCATTTCATTCTGCTGAACTTTCTTCTATCAATTCTTCACACATGTAAATCAAATAACCTCTACCTCTTACCTCCAAAAAGAATCAATCTTGCTCCCAAAGGATGTAAAGTAAAATGGATTGTTCATTTCTGTTTTAAAATAGGAAGCTTTTACAGGGATCAGAACTTAAAAGCATGAAGATTAAAAAAAAAAAAAAAAGAAAAAAAAAGGCACAGAAGCTAAAATCATCCCCAAAATTTAGATGGAACTATACATTTCACCATGAATAGCAGAAACAAATACATGTCTGACAACTATTCAATGATTTTTAATCCTTCCTTTTTTTGTCCTTTTTTTAGTGGAGATCTTACTTTGTTACTCTCGGTTTTTAGATAAGAATGATACATGAGGGAAATTCAGTGATTTATCTGTGGAAACCTGTTGGCTCAGACTAGACCAAAAGTCTAATAAAATTTTAAATATAAATTTAAAAGCCAACTTCCAAAACAGACTTTCTTGCTCTTCCAATTGACTCTCTATTACAGGGCAACACAGAAGCTTTTAGGTTTGAATATGTGCTAGACATATGAAAAAAAACAGGAATAGTGTTCATAAAATTCAGTTTAGGAAAAAAAAATGTTCCCAGCAAGCTGACATACCTGACAAATTTGTTCTAAATCCTGTGTACAAACTACATCACACCTTTCTCTCTGAGGTCGCTTTCCCTGTTTCTGATTCATCTGCCTGAAGCATCCATTTTTGTATGGCATCATCCTTTGGATGCGAAGGCATAATTGTTTTTCTATGGGTATCTTAATTTCTCTTTTGAAATACATCCTGAGGCTACAGAAGAGCTTATCTAGAAAGCATCAGGCAATCTATAGAAAATATCAGGAGAACGTTCCCCTAGCTTTGTTAGTGGCTTTGAAACTAATGGAGTGCATCCCTCAAAAATCTTTGACAGATGTCAGGTGACACCAGGTGAGTCTGGGGTTCTACTGACTCTGACAGCCACCATATAACTTGTAGCTAAAATCAGCTATTAGGAGCTTGTCCCTCAAATTAAAAATTATCTTGTCTTTGGATGGAACCAGCAAGAAAAAAAAAGTAAGGTCAGTGATTTTTTCTTAAGTTATTGTGAATTTTATGAGCACAGTTAACCTCATTTTCATATTAACTTGTATACATATTACACACATATGCCACTTTAAAAAACACCCTCAGTTCCAGAAAATAAAAGCAAATGACAGACATGCAGAAAAAGTCACCTCTGCAGCGTTAATTCAGTCTTGTGTTTTTATTACTTTATTACTTTTTATTACTTCAGTACTCACACATGACCCCTGTCTTTCTCAGTACAAGAATGGATTACATTCAGGAAAGTAATGAGGTGTTCAATTTTTTTTATTTTTTTTTTTTTAAATATGGCCTTAGGTCTTGTTTGCACAGCATTATTCAAGCTCTCCTTTGAAGCCATTTGTTTAGACTTCTCTGTGGTGCCCATGACTATATTTCATGAACAGCAATGCCTTGCTTTTACAACTGCCCATAAAGTATGACTGCAATATTATCCTCATTTTACACAGGGTAGCTAAAGCACCGAGATTAAGAACCATGGATTTGGGGAACTCATTTTCTGCGATGACTCAGATCTGAGTGCTCTTCCTGCTCACCCTGCTCGAATCACACCTCCCAGTAACTAGAGCCTCCACACTAGTCCATCAAAACTAGTCCAACCAGCTGCCTTTCTGTTTGGGGACTTCCTACCACCATGCAGGTCTTAGAGGAATGGGAAAGGTCATTAGTCAGCACTCCAACAAATGTATTTTAAGTAGCTTGCCTAGCATCAGGCAAAAACTCTGCAGCAGTATCAGGGACAGAAATAGAAAGCATCCTTTCAGTGCCCTCACCATGAGGTAACCTTTGTAGCCTTGCCTTGTGCGTGGTAGGAGTTCCAGCTTCTGTAAGAGGGAGGCAGGGAGCCCTGAGGAAGCAGCGTCCCTCATGCTCCAAAGCACTTCATTCCCACAGCCCAGTCTGCCTTCTCTGAGATTGAAGTTGGGTCTTGTGGTATAAAAGAGCACAGAGATGTGTCATTAAGTACATAATGGGACATATGCTGGAACAGTCCAAAGGTCACTCAGTTTCATGTCTAACAATGGTTAGTAGCGGTTACTTAAAGAAAGAGTGTAAGAAACAGTTGAAATATGGACAGACATAACTTTACACCTTGCAAATACAAGATGCTTAAGGTTTCTCTCACACACAATTTTTTTTTTTTTTAAGACAGAAGTTGCATCCAGATTAGTGCATTTAACAGTCACCAATGGATATTCATGAAATAAAGCTTCCTAATTAATTTCTGAACATTTTTGTTTCCTGCAAAATATCTTACCGCAAGAAGCTTCATAATTGAAAATTACAACAAATATATTTATCCAAAATATCTTACAATCCTGTTTAGCACACTATCCTTGCAAGGTAGAACTGTGCATTCGAAACCCTTGAGTTTGGAAGAGATATTATCCTGAATCCTGCACATTAAATGATGAGTGCTTTAACACAAATGTACAAACCAAGGCATTGATTGCTATATGTAACCTAAGACAGTGAATATGTCGGGCAAGCTTGTTGAATGTATAGACTCTTCTGGCACCCCAACTCACATCTATCTCCCATTACATGTAGAAGTTTCTCTGACATAAGATGTCTACAGTTATAAGCCTTAAATAATATCTTTTACAGTTCCCAGCTAACACAAACACAAGGTATTCACACATATAGTCAAGTTCAGATAATTATAGTGTACTTGGAAGTACATTTTATTGAGAAAGCTTTGCTGACATTGTTCAATACAGCTGAATGCCCAGTACAAATAGTGCTGCCTACTTTCTCCCCATGTATAAGCATACACATCTACACACAGAAATTATGTGGTCATTTTAATATTAAAGAAAGAATGAATCTGTCTCTGAAAGAAAATTGGAAGAAAATTCTTTAAAAATAATATATATATTTTTTAAGTTTTTGGAGATACACTAGCTACCATTTCACCATATGGTGAAATGTTGAGCATTTCACCCTAAATTCCTTTCATGAAGTCCATGGAGGTTGCTAAAATACCAAACTCCAAATGACTTAGGAATATAGAGCTCAAATGATTAGAAACATTCTGCTATGTAACCTTGAAACAGTTATATCTTGCCAGTAGATCAGACTAGTAGCCATGCACCAAAACCATACGGATAGATATCAGTTAAATGAACCACAATTCAAGGAAATTATAAAAAATTATAAATGACTGACCCTTATAAGGTCATCATAAAAAGGAAGAGCAACTATACGTCACCCCCAAAAGCTTTCTTTTAAAATCTTAGACACTGTTCAGCCCACTATAATTATCTGAACTTATAAGCAGTAAAATGTTTAGTGGGACAACTTATGGAAGCAGGATGTATGAGAGAAATTATGCAGTTAATGGGGAATTGCTCAAGGTGTCATTTACTAGATATTGTTGCATATTCCTTGTGTCAGGTTGCAATAAAAGGAAGTTGTTACTTAATTAATTTATGTTCGTTAATTAACTCCTGGATAATAACTAACTATACTTTTATGCTACACAACCTAATATTTTAAGCCAGATACCTGAGGTTAGACACCTAAAATCTCACAGTGTCATCTGCTGTTCAGATCCTTAGCATGAGCATGGACTTACATGGCTGAAAGCTGGCAACCACATTTGAATATTGCTTTGTCACAATGCTGTGGTGTTGATTCAACAATTACTACAATTTGTTACTTCATTCTGATCAGCCCCTGTATATCTGAGACATTCGGTAAAATATTTGCTCCCTAAAAATTGAATGTAAGGATGAAAAATGAAAACTGGGCTGTATGAAAGTTATTATAAACACTGCCCAAGAGTACAGAGGAGTATAGTGTGCAGTTATTTATTTGAGTGGCACATATTTACTTGAGAATGCTGGACTTTCTTCAATAATGCATATCACCTCAAGCTAGGAAAATGTGACTAGCGAAAGGCAGGGATACAAATATTGCTGTGTAAGCCTTTTCTTCCTTTCTTCAGTCCTTTATTTGCAGTGGAGAGGGGGATAGAGGGAGATGGAGGGAAAGAATTCAGAAGAAAAGACTTGATGTGCTACATTTGCTGTCTGGACTTGTTCCTGCTGTTTACCTTTAAAGAGGTCTCACATGGCTGTTGCTCTAAGAATAAATAAATAAAAATAGGTTAAAAAAGACACATTTTCAAAGAATTTGTTTTGTGAAAAGTCTTGACATATTTTTATAACTAACTATGGAAAAGCAGCAGGAGAAAAAGTCACACCTGCACACCAGATTCAAAAAGAGTCCAAAGCAAGGTATACTTAATAGCTGAAAATATTATCTTTGTTGGGTTTTTTGGTTGTTTGTTGTTTTTTTTTTAATCCATTTTCCTATTCATTATCCTTCCAAAGCATGGAAGAGAAAAAGCCCAGGTAATTTTTTTTTTTTAAATCCTGCAGATAATTGTCTATCTATGTGCATTTTTAATACTAAGACTCTACAAGATACAAAATGTAGAAACTCACTGAAGCTTTCAAGGCTGAGGATTTGACTTAAGGTTTTTTCATGTTCCTCTGACATATGGCACTCCCAGGAAGGGCAGTACTATGCCAGAAAAGCTCAGCCGGGCCCACACATTTCAGCATCAGCCTCAGACAAACTGGGCACACAAAGTAATGACACTGTGCTACAGCAAGTGGGCAGTTTTAGTGAGTTACCACTGACAAGTTAAACCTAGGACCAACACATTAGCTTTCATCTGTGAATTCCAGAGCTCTTCAGACAAAGTTATCATCCCTAATTTAAATCTGGATGAAAGACTTCTAATTATATGCGTTCTTCCCAATGAAGCAGAGGGAGTCAATGCCAGAACAAGGATCAGAGCTGAGCTCCTCTATAGGCATGCCTGGTAGGCTGAAACTTTTTTTTTTATCCAAACATCATAAAACTGCATTTTGACATGTATATAACTCAATGAGGGGAAGAAATTCATACTGTGGGTTGCTGTTTCCCAATACCTCATGGGTGTTTGAGATCAATTTCTGTATCATACTGGAGGTGAGTCTGGCCTTTTGTTTGTTGGCCAGAGCTAATGGGCATAGACAGGGCCTGATTTGGGACAGTGACAGACAGAGAAATCAATATGATTTCAAAAAAGCCCTCAGTAGTCATGGTATGAAAGTCACCTTGCTCTCTGCCCTGCACCCTTCCTGTGGTCTGCTGGTGTAAGGCATCACTTTGTGGTTTTCCAGGCCAAGGATGGAGACAACCTTTTTTACTAAGTGCAAGGATAGTTGCTGCTGCTGGACAACTTTTGACTTCTTTATTGCTCTTCACAGAACCTGCAGGAATGAGAGTAGTGTGTTCAGAAGAAAAGTCCATCTTTCTTTATTTTGTGCTTTCTCAGACCTTTGCAATTTACTAAATGCTCCCCAGGAGTCAACTTGTGTAGCAGTGCTGTGCATTATGTGGTAACTACCCTCACAGTACTTACATCAGCGCTGGAGAGAATTGCACCTGAAACACTCACTTTGGTTTTATAGTACAGAGCAGTGCCCTCTGCAATGCCTCTAACTTTAGAGTACAAAGAACTAGAATGACTTACTGTCCTACTTCAGATTCAAGACAAGGTACACTTTTGCCTTCCTATTTAGGAAAAAAAAAAAAAAAAGAAAGAAAAAAGCTTTCAAGCATCTCCTGTTCCAGCTGTAAAGATGTGGCAGGCAATGTAAATTGAGCATTCTTGGCAGGTAGCTTCTTCCTAATGTTTATGGGTCAGGTTGTCAGACATGAACAGCAGGGTCAGCCAACTTCTTTTCTACAATAAGTGACATACATTTTTACTTGTAGAGATCTAAGTGATTTTGTGCTCTGTTCACCTTATCGCTGTCTTTGTCTTCCAAGCAAAATTTTAAATGAACTTTTGAATTTTATTTTAAATTATATTCAATCAAAAGGTGTCTAGATGAAAAAGACATTTTGGGTTATTTCTTTGTCCTTCAGGTACTGTGCCAATAATTCAGATTTTCTTAGTATTATTTTGAAATAGTACAAACCAGTCACCACTGAATGTATTTACTGCTTATGTATATAATTGAAAACAATTAAAACAATTAAAAACCTTCTGCAGATGGGAGTTTCCAATTGCTGAAGGAGCCTGTACAGAAGTGTGAAATCATAGTCCAATTATTTTCCCTGAATCGAAATTGTTTCTTCAACTTTTTAGAGAACACTGATTTGAAATTATAGAATAAGACTATTAGGAGTGCAAGACACCACTGGAATTCATGGTGCAACACCAACAATTTGCCATCTCTCCTGGCACCAAGAGATGAAGCTTTTAAAAGTTTAAAGAGATAACTTTTTCTACCAAAACCTTACAAATTTTTTCTGAGGAAAATATTTAATTTTTTTAATCTAAAAGAAACAGAAGGCAGAATTCCTTGATCTCAGTAACAGAAAAATCATTTTCCCAAAGCTTTCTTCTGTTACTAAAGCTTAATATCAGCATTTTCAGAAAATGTTATTACTACTGGGATTCATTTTGATTTTTCATAGGTTTCTATGTCTATATTACATCTTATGATTTTTCATTCCATTAAGTGATTATATGAGTATAGACGAATGTTAATATCCTTCTCTTGGTCTCTTATTTTATGGAAGAATAGGTAGAACCATGGAAATCTTATAAGAGCATCAGTTGCCTAAGCATAGGAACTTAGTGCCTAAATGGTACCTTAAGATATCCTGACTCGTCTCTAGCTGCACTCTCAAGCAGATGTAGGAGGCACTCTAAGCTCTGTTGTGCATCTGCCAACCCCATACCTGAGATAGTCTAGGAAACCTAATAATACCAGCTTTAGCATTAGCAGCTGAGTTACTCCTTGTTACGACCTGCCCCAGAAGGAGAGGGTAACCCAGGTTCTTATTAATAAATGCCTTGGGGTTGGTTAGAGTGAAATGACACTAAATAATCAGTGTTTGTAAACATATATATGTAGGGGTTATTTTAGAACAGTTTTGTTTCAAAGGTAAACAGACACGTTGCCATTTTGGGTGTTATCATCTACAGCAATACAGCAATATTAAAGCACCTATAGCAGCATAGCGACATTAAAGCATAGCGACATTAAAGCATAGCGATAAGACTTAAGGAGATGCATAAGTGAGAGAAAGGGAAAGAAAGAATAAAGGTGGAAAGACGTATGTAGTAACCACCCACTGGATCCAGTGATGAAACTTGGAAGTTGCAGCTTCCACGTCTATTAGTGGAAGTGGTGGTCTTGATCTGTTGGGACTGGGGGAAGCTCCCCACAAAACTCAAAGATGTCATGAGTAATTATACACTTTAGGCTCACGTGGGAAAGGCTTGAACCTCCACAGGGCAAGGAGTTTTACCATGGATCATGTAATGGGACACTTCACAAGCCTCTGACATCTCCTAAGACAGTTGCAGCTGCCTATTGTGTCAGCATCAATCAGGGTCAGTCATGGTCCATCATGGTCCAACATTTGAGGTGCATAGCCCAGGCTGGATGCGCAGACTTACCGTGTACAGGGAGGATATTGATATGATAAGAGGGATTCTCCCATCTTGCAGATTTGCCTTTTCTCAGCCTTTTCCCTTATCTTGACATCCAGTTTGAAGCTTCAAGTATGCATCTGCACCCAGGATAGTTGGACAACAGGCACCCACTTATCTGATCTGAAGGTCCTTTGGCAGTATTCAGGGAGGGGTGAACTTTGTTGGGTGAGTAGATATTTCTTTTCAGTTTGCATAAATCTTTTGATGATCTCAAAATGTGTAATTCATTAACCTTTTCAGTCTCTGACACTCTTGTATTTCGGAGAAGTGTTAAATGTCCAACTACTGCCTGAAAAACGTGGCTTAGAGTTGTTACTTTCATGACCTTTGTACCTACAGTGCAACGGCAGCAACGAGGATGAAGTTCAAGACACTTTCTGATTCTCTTTTTAAAATACATCTCATGTAGTCAGAGGAAAGCCCACTGCAACTCAAGCTAGGTCCCAGAATTAGAGAATTATCTTGGACAGACACTTTTCACTCTTCCAAATGCTCTATTGATTAAATTCGCTTGTAATCTTCTACAGTGGCAGCAAAAAGCTGCTGTTGTGGCAACCCTAGAGCTGTTTCTCATGAACAGGCTCATACCAAAATATTCAATTTACAACAACTTCTGAATAGCTCAGAAAAACTTGGCTTTAACTGCCATTGCACTTTTCAGAGTAATTGTGACATTTTATTTGTATGACTAAAGAGAAAAATAAAAATATTTCAACAGAGGGGTGGAGCCAGTTTCCATTTAGAGAAAACGGATATTCTCAGGTTTTTCTTCTGAAATGATATCAAGCCCTTAATAAAGAAAATTTTATTTTACTTAAATAAAATACGGTATGGTACTATTCTATAGAATGCAAAAATAGTCTTTTTTTGTTGAAATGCCTGCATCTGCAGGTTTCTTCTGTTTCCAACAGATATATTAGCATCACATTTCAATTTTGTACTTAATGTCAAAATAGGATATTAAAACCCCCATCCCTGGTTCCTCATTATGCTGAGCTGTACTTGCATAATTATTCTTTAGGCTTCATCTAATTGTATGCCCCACCATGTGTTACTTTTCAACATCATAAGTGGTACCACCTTACTGCTAGGAATATTAAACAATGAAAGGCAACATTCTTTTGTTTGGTTACACAGCATGCTGTGTCTGAATTCAGTCTCCTCTCATAGATTCCCCCCTCCCAGCTTCTGAATTATATCCTTTACAAGTATTTCAAAGAAGGGCACTTACAATCATGCGTGCTCTACAATGTTAGGGTTGGTGTGTAGCTTTTTATTTTTCCTGTATCCCAGATATTACGCTGTTATTCAGAAAGAAATTTAAAAAGAAAAAAATAATGAAAGAAAAGAATGAAGAGAAAAAATTGTAAAAACTACAGACATTCAGAAGTTTTATTTCAGGTCATTTTTTTTCCTACCCTGTCAAAATCACAAGCTAGTAATTAAGATGACAAATGAAGCATTGGAAAAACTACCCATCTAAAAATGGTGTTTCTTAGATACCTAACTTTGTGTAAAACTAAAAGAACAGGAATGCTTAAGAATAAGTGAAGAAAAAACGATAATGACTAAAAAGATATTGAAGTTGTTGATCCAGTTCAATGAAATAACAGAATCACAGAATCAACTAGGTTGGAAAAGACCTCTGAGATCATTGAGTCCAACCTTTGAACTAACATCACCTTGTCAACTAGACCGTGGCACTAAGGGCTACATCCAGCCTTTTCTTAAACACCTTCAGGGATGGTAACTCCACCACCTCCCTGGGTAGTCCATTCCAGTCCATCCAATGTTGGATATGGGTTCTGATCAAGCCTTATGCAACCCAAAAGCCTTTTCATTATAATCCAAAAACAAGACCTCCTGACCACACAAGTGTTAAACATTTGACTAACCCACTCAGAAATGCTATTTGAAAATAAGAATGTTTTTTCTGAGAATAATTTTAGAGAGTTTGACTTTAAGAAACACACTGACAATGTCCAAGTGAGTGGGACAGATGGGATTTCTATAGTCAACATTATTCTATATTATCCAGAGAAACTGTGAGCTCTAGGCCACTGAAGTCAAATAAAAGACTCCTGTTAGTTAAATCAGCTTTTGTGTCAAACTGTAAATGAGGAGATATTGGGAATGTCCCAAAGACAGGATGATATTTTAATAGTTTAGCCCAATTAAAGTTCATTTTGCTTTATTTTATGGCTTATTTTGTTTAATAATATTCCAAATCATAGTTATAAAACAAAACCTCCCAAAAAAAAACCAAACCCACAAATGGGAAAAAAACAAAACAACCCCAAAAAAACAAAGAAAAAAAAAAAAGCTCAAATTAAATCTTCCTGATAAATCATCCTGAAAAACAAAGTAACCTATCAATCATTTCCAATCAACAAATCCTAACATTTAATCACAGGCATATTCACACTTCAACATGGATCCACTTCTGTCTTTAAGCTTCTAATTAATAATTGTGTTGTCAAAATGCAGAATCATGAATAGTCCTTAAGCCTTTTCCTGTACAGAAGATGATGAATACTTGTACTTAGCCAATCAAAAGTTTATTTAGTTGTTAAAGAATATGCCTCCTTTAAGTAGAATCATTGAATTATAGAATAATTTAGATTGGAAAAAAACCTTTAGGATCATTGAGTGCAACCTTTAACCCAGCACTGCCAAGTCCACCACTAAACCATTTCCCCAAGCAGGTTCAAACAATCAAAATTACAGGATTTTTGCCATTTTTAATCCAATTTTAAATGTTAAAGAAAGTGAATATTTAATTAATGATTCCTAAAAAAGGCACTTCCCTCTAGGCTGTGGACTGCTGATCTATGGATGTCATCTAGTATGATGGATTAATTATACCAAAGTATGTTAGCAAAGGCATACGGAGATTTTGGTAAACTCCATAAAAGAGTT
>VZRE01009480.1:0-34110 GCA_013396775.1 Cephalopterus ornatus
CCTCCCTCTGCTGGGCAGCATTTTGCCTCCTCTCACACAGGCATCCCCAGCAGCTCCACTGCTGCCAAGCCTGGACACCTGGGTCAAAGACATAGACTTGCCTGTACCAAGAGTGACCTTCTCAGCTGCCTGGGAGACACAGCAATACTCCCACTTTGGAGGAGTGCAGGGAGCAAAGCAGGATGTCTGTGTACACACAGCCATCTCCCAGCAGCCATCAAACCGTGTCCAGAGGGGCTGAGCCTCCAGTTGTGGGTCAGGATCTGATGGTCAGAAATAGGTAACACGATGGCCTCCACAGACCTTTGAGGGTTCACTTGATGGGAACACCCTCCTAAGAGGAACAGCTCAAGGACAAGCAGCAAGACCCCGTGATGGAACTGCTGATTTCAGCAGCATCTTTTGAAGCCAGTTTAGAGGTGCTCTGGGCCATGGGAAAGGACACAGGGAGGAGGAGATGTCCAGAACACCAGGGAGGTGCTAAGCACCTCAGCAAAAGTGTAATCATTGCAAATGTAAACTGTAACACAAACTTCATCTCTGTTAGAGAGGGGAGATGGAGCCAAGGGGTATTAGCCTCCAACACCGTCTTGCACAGACAATCACAGACAGAGCATTTCTCAAAGCAAACAAACCATTTTATTAACTTATTTGCAAAGGGTAGATCTCTCCCACACCTCCTGGCAGGGGGAGCATCAGGACTGGGAGCAGGTGCAGAGGCTGCACCTTCACTGACTGGTCACCCGCCTTCAGCATGTACTGCTAGGGCTGTTGGGGCAGGAGACACAGGGCCCTGGGGACAGGTGGGAGATGGAGGGAAGGAGCCCAGACACAGCAAGGGGAAGGTTAGGGAGCATTGTGGGGATGGGGGCACACCCTCAGGGCACATCCCCGTGGGCACTCCCCGTCTGGCAGGCCTGGGCACCTCTGCAGCTGGCCCTGAGAGGGGCACCTGCCCTGCCCTGCCCTGCCCTGCCCAAGATGCTCTTCACAGCCCCTGCAGCGCCTCCCCAGCCTTAGAAAACATCCCCCATGGGCTGGTTCTTACCCAGCCCTGACTCAGCCCAGCAATCCCCCTGCCAGTCCCATTCACTGCTCCCTCAAGCTACACTGCAGCGGTGAAGCTGCCAGATGGGGCATGGGCCCTACGGCCACAGCCCGCCCTGCCAGCCTGGGCTTTGGATGGAATTCATATGGAACTCCAATGGAACCGGAGAGTTTATGACATTTGGAAGAAGGTGCAGTCACACAGGAGGACTACACAGCTATCGTGGGGTTATGCAGGGAAAAAATCAGAACAGCCAAAGCCTGACTGGAAGATGACCTGGACAAGAGGATTGAGGGTACCCTCAGTCAGTTCTCAGATGACACCAAATTAGGTGGAAATGTTGATCTACTGATGGGTAGGAAGTCTCTGCAGGGGGATCTGGACAGGCTGAAATGATGGGCTGAGGCCAACTGGATGAGATACAATAAGGTGAAGTGCTGGGCCCTGCACTTGAGTCACAACAACCCTAGATATTGATCAAGGGTGAGGGAAAAGTGGCTGGAAAGCTGCCCAGCAGAAAAGTATCTGGGGGTACTGGTCAACAACCAGCTGAACATAAGCAGAGTGTGCCCAGGTGGCCAAGAAGGCCGGTGGCCCCTGGCCTGTATCAGCAATAGCGTGACCAGCAAGACTAGGGAAATGTTTGTCTGCCTCTACTAAGTACTGGTGAGGCTGCATCTCAAACCCTGTGTTCAGTTTTGGGCCCCTCAGTACAGGAAGGACTTTGAGGTGCTGGAGTGTGTCCCGAGAAGGGCAGTGGAGCTGGTGAAGGGCCTGAAGCACATGTCTGATGAGGAGCAGCTGAGGGAGCTGGGGTTGTTTATCCCGGAGAAAAGGAGGCTCAGAGAGGACTTTATCACTCTCTACAACTACCTGAAAAGATGGTATAGCAAGATGGGAGATGGTCTCTTCTCACTGGTAACAATCAGTAGAACTAGAGGAAATGGACTAAGGTTGTGCCAGGAGAGGTTTAGAATGGATATTAGGAAAAATTTCTTCACTGAAGGGTGAATGTGAGGCATTGGAACAGGCTTCCCAGGAAAATCGTGGAAATGAAAGCTAAGCAGCACAGGATAAGTACCATATAAGGCAGAATAGTAGAAAGCACCAGAACTGCTTTGCCTGCCGATGAAAAAAGCACACCTGATGTGTTTTAGCAACCCGTGGCCACCCCGTGGCAGTGTGGGAGACAGCTCTGGCTGGGCACAGCACTCAGGGGGAGCAACGCTCCCTTCCAGAAACATTCCTCAGTGGTTGACTTCTGGGCACTGCATGGCCTTTCCACCATGTCAGCAAATTCCACGTGCATTCTGGAAATGCAAGAGGTTCCAAAAACCATTGCAGCTGCTCTGCTATAACTGAATACCCCTATTTCTCTGCATCTAACTGCTTGGTGAAAAGCAAAAAAATTATTTGCAAGAGCACTACGAATTCCTAGGAAATATTGAAACAACGAAAATAAGTTCTTCCTGGATTTCATAAATAGCTTAATGAGGATCAGTACTATCTGAGAGGTGTTTTCAATTAGAGAAAAAATCCCATTGAAGAGCTCTTAATGTAATCTAGAAGCTAATAAATACGTCAATCATACCTAGATGAGTCTGCTACAGAGAGCAAAAATTAGCATCTTTCAGGAGTCTGCCAACAGTGGATCCACCTCTGCTCTCATGAGTTCTACCTAGCACAGCAGTGCAGAAGGGCTGGACCTGCTGTGGGAGGGCACAACAGGGAGTGAAGGGGAAGGAGGAGGAGGAAAGTCGAAGACAAACGTCTCTCTGTTCTTGCTGGACATGCAGCCAGGCACGTATCCACATAAGCTGTGAACTACTGGGGTGTGATCTTCTAATGTTTGTATATTTTTTAATAAAAACATTAAGTTTGGCAGTATTTATTTCTTATATCTCAATGTGTTCTCAGATGAGATGTTCTGAAGAGCCACAGCAGTTACCATCACAGAACTATCCCATACAAGCTTCCTGCAGTTTTCTTGATAAACATTTCAGCATCTCAGACTTTTAGAATAAGAAGAGCATTTGAGGAGAGTGTTTTTACGCTCTTCTACGTTCTCAGTTGTTAATGAATCTTGCTTCCAGCTTTGTCTTTTCTTTTGCACAAATTAGTGGTGAGCAGATCACAACTCTCCACTGGTCCTAAGAGGAGACACTTAGCTGAGCCCATCAGCCACAGGAATAATAATGCACTGGGGATGTGTCTGGATGACTTATTTCTCATTTGTCTTCCCTTGCAGGCTTCCAGCACTGAGAACAGCTGTGCACTGAGCTGCATAGATCAAGCCAGCTACTGTATTTATGGCAGCGCTCTTCTTTTCTCTGTTGCCGAAAGAGTGGTCAGATGAAGCACAGCAATTTACGCTGCTGACATCTATTATCACAGTATTTTTATATTTTTGGCCACACTCTGAAAATAAATTTGTCTGCTCAATGCCATTATCTGTTGAGGAAGTATAACAGTATTTTAATACTGATTTTAAATTCCTTATGTTTGAATTAGCTGTTTATACTTCACAGTGGCATAATTTAATTGAAATTCAGCTTTCAGCAGCCACTGGAACATTTCCCCACCAAGTTCCTACCCACAGGGCTGCAAGCCAGCTTACAAAGTTTCTCAAGTTTCTAGCCAAGGACATGATAAGCATATCTTTATGGTAACATCACGAGGCCTGCACTCCTCCATCATCCTATATAGCTTCAGGGCTCCAACCAACCACAATATTTAACACATCTCTTGCTACATCTTGCCAGAGATTGAGAAGCATTTCCTGGCAGTCAGCGAAGTTGGGGCTTCATAGTCGTCAGTGACTTTTTATAACGTTTAACTGAAAAGGGTCCTGTGATCATCTAAACAGACTTTCAGCAGTATAAATGCCCTGTGATTTACCAAGATCTAATTGCTTATTTAATTCCAGTAGCTGGAATTGTACTCAGACTTTCCCTTTAGAGATTGTGGTATAAAGATCTTCCGTTCTGATGTACTTGTATTCTTCGGTTGGTTACAACAGTTGATTATCCTTCTCTTCTCCTCTTTATTCTCTGTACTGTCCTAGATCAGGGTCCATCATCTGTGGATGAACTTATTATGTCTCTAAACCTGGGATGAATTCACTATGTCTCTAAACTCTCCACGGTCCACTGCAAATAAAAATTCTCTCACGTCTGCAGAAGTAATCAAGGACATCAAAAGAAGTTTTATTGACATTTTTGAATAGTAGGTTGTTGTTCTGGTATTTTAAATACATTTCTGGCATTCCTGAAATCTCTGACTAGCCTCATCTTAGTTTTATATTCAATCTCCACTTAGACACTAGAAATTCCAAGGGCACAGAAGCATAAAAACAGTCTATTAACACATAGTTAAAATTTACAAACACCTATTCCAGATATGAAGGACATTAAAAGGTAAGATATTTAAGATCCTTGTTTCTGAAGCCTTTAAGAACTATGGATGGATGAAAGATAAATAACTATAAATGTGAATGCAAAGAAAGAAAAAGTAACAAGAATACCTGTCTAAGTAACTTTTCTTCTTGCTTCCACACTATCAAAACCACAACTGAAGCACAGTTTGGGGTGATTACAACTGAATATCCTAAGGAGGTTTGCTAGAAGTTTTGGCACATAGTCTTTGAAGTATCTGTAGGAAGTCTTAAGAATGTGAAGCAACTACAAATATTTCACACATTTCTAGAAAAAAATAATTAATGAATAACTACATAACATTTTAAAAGGCTAACACGGGAAAACATTTATGCAATGAGACAAAAAGGAGCTTTAGGTCAATAGCTGCAATCTAGAATGATGTGGAAGAACTCACTCATGAAACAGCAGATTCAGAAGCTGGAAAAGTTGAACAAATATTAACATTTATTCAATATATAAGAAGGTGAAAGAGTAGGTTAATACTTGTTAATCATTAAGATCAATGCAAACAGTAAAGCATAATGAAGAGTTGGATTATTTACTTGACAGGTTTGTAGTAGATTGAAGGTTATGTCAGCAGGCAGGCTTATGCTGCCTGCAGCTGCCCCAGCTTTTCTAGGTTTCCATGTATGTTTTTCTAACGGTGGAAAAAGTTAAGGATGGTGGGGTAGTCTGGACAAAAGCTTTCTGCCCAGTGACAGTTCATAGCTGCTTGAGAAAAAACACTTGACATCAAAGGCTGTAATGCTGGAGGCAGAGAGCATCCTGATCTGGGCTGGTGACTGCTGCAGTGACACCTGAGAGGCAGAAGGAGAATGGGAAGGGGTTGAAAAAGGCGCGGATGGACAGACAGGTACCGTCCAGTGAGGTACTGATCTTGCATTATGCTGAGCCTATGCTTGTAGAACTTAAAGAGATTTAGTCCTGGTAACTGCAGCTTCAACATCAAAGCCAAGCAGCTGCTGGTTGAGCTGAGCCATCAGTTTTACTGCTGAAAACTGCCTTCCAAGAGATTCAAAGGAAGCCCTTATCCTGAGTGCTCCAGAGGGGTCACAGGCAGCGAGGTGCTGTGACACTGGCAACCTCTCCACGGTCCAGAAGAGTCTGACGTACAGATTTCAGGGTGTAGCTGACCAGATTTGGAGGTGACTCAAGGAGACAAGGGAAGCAGGCTTTTGTAGGCACCGAGGAAATACTGTGTAAAACAACAAAAAGGGTAAAACTGCAGAAATGCTATAGTATTCAGCTAAAAGGGACTGAGGAATAGAATCTACAACTATCCTTTATCCCCTCTGTCAAAAATATGTAGGGGCTTTACCCAGCCCTCTCTATCATGATCGTGTGCCCTGCATTCAAGCACAAAAGATTTCATAAGCCCTTTAGTCTCTCTGAATAAGGGCAATTCTGTAGAACTGCTCTGTGCCTTTGCTCCCTATGAGTCATTTTTGGGAGGGGAGATCAAGCACATTGTTTGACAACATGCCTCTGAAGACAGCAGTTCTTTCATGTCAACTTTATCCTGTTAAATCAGTAGATCAGACTAACCCACGGTGGTCATTTAGTAACAGTAAAGTTTAACAGTGAGTTAAAAAGAAAAGGGGGGACATCTTTCCCTTCTAGATTCTAAGAAGGAGTCCTAGAATTGGCATTATTTCTTAGAAATCTAGATATTTAGATTCTGTACGCATTTTTGCAAAAAGTACAAGTTTGTATTTTAAAATTGAAGGAATAAACACAGCTCATACTTCAAAAGGCTCTTTTGTACCTCCCTAGAAAGGGAACGTTATAAACAAAAGACAAACAAAGAACTCTCAGATATCTCAACTTACCCTTCTGCAAATGAGAAAAACAATTTCAAAAAGGCATGGACTTGCATAAAACAAATTAAAAAGTCTGCCTTTACTTTTCCAGGCCATCCTGTCATTGTCTCCGGAGCATTCAGAGGCTGCAGCGTACACTGGGGTTTCACAGCTGTGAAAGCTCAGAGAACAGTGATTGTTCCCTCTGCTTGTCCTTACTCCTTGTCTTTGTTACCTACTAAAACTGATTATTTCATCCTCAACATGACCCATTGAAAATTGTCTTTGTTAGTTATGACTCTCTTTGTTAGCTGTGACTCTCTTCCTATCTTTGACCAGCTTTTAGATCCGCCCCTGTATGAATCACTTTTCTAATTTACCTTTTTCAAGTTGATTTTCTTTTTGCCTGAGTTACTCTGTATCTTGTTTCTTCTTTTCGATTTTTTTCTTTTAAGATTTAATATTTGTCTGATTTGCTGTTCTATGTTCACCTATCATCATTCTTTCTGATTGTCATTATATTGTTGGTTTTCTTTTTTGTTTGGTGATTAATTTCACATCCCAGCCTGCCCAGAGCAGCACTTTTTTTATTCATTCATTTCCCATTTATTTTTAGCCTTTTCTTCTCCTTCCTATCCGTGACTCAGCCTGTGTTTCCCGTACTTTGTGCTTTTATTGTATTTGTAGCTATTTTTTGCTTGTTCAGCATCAGCTACTGGAACTTTCAAAGGGCATGAATACACAGAGGCAGCTTCTGTGCTGAATGAGATGATGTCAGCAAGATGTCAGCAATGAAGCTTCTGAAAGCACATTTCATTCCACTGACTTGTTAACAATTAGGAATCACAAAACAAATTGTTCTGTTGTATCTGTAAGATATAGCTCTTGAATGTGTCTCCTGCAATTTGTTTCAAACTTTATTCCGCTTAAATCATGTAATTATATGGCAAATTGGTGTAGCTGTTTCAAACAAACACACTGCATGATCCTGCAAGAAACTGCAACCAGTGATCATGAAATCACCACTTTAAACTAATTAGTAAGTCAACATAACCGCAAAGCAATCCTTTTTACTTCCAGTTTTGGAAATATCTTTCATACTTGAAGTAAAAGCAGGTTAATTTCAAAGTCCTGTGTCAGCATTGCAAGAGTAAATACCATGTGAATATAGAATAATAATGCTTTAACCTCAAGCATCAGGAAACCAACAATATAAATTCTCCATTCCTTCTCTCTATTGCAAGCATTTCAAAAAGGATAGATGTCCTCTTTTTCTGTTCTGCTCAACCTCTTTGATCTTAGTAGAGTTTCTTCCAGCTCTAACAATCCCACCTTACAACATGACTTCCCAGTCAGTTGGGTTTTCTAACACCATGATATATGACACTATATATATGTGAGAGAGAAATATGTTTCATGGCAATTCAAGATTGAATACTTAAGCTTTAGTAGTAAGAAATTAAAAAAAAATATTCTGTCCCAGAATTTCAAGTAAGGATCACAGCCATTGGTGTGATTTATAAGATAATTGAATGGTGCTTTCCAATCCAATTTCCCATGTAATACTTTTATTATAGGTTATTCATAGATTATTTCTTTTGGTGATGGTATTAGATCTTGTAGTCTGATTTCCCTTATAGCACAAGCTATTAAACTTTACATGGTACTTTTGTACAGGCCAGTAACTCCTAAAGAAATTTTCTATCATGTCTTCCAGGAGATATCCACCACTGATTTTATAACATTAACCGTGGAAATCCCAAACTCTTTTGACCTTTTTTTGTTGTTGTTGTTTACTGGACTTGCTGTTAGGAAAAATAACAAAATAAAAATGTGCCAATTTGTACTCTGAATGTTTTAGGCCTTAATAACCAAGCACAGATTACTGTTTGGCTTGGTTCCACTGAGAAACCTTTACTATTTACTATATTTTCATTTGAAAGTGTTTATACACTCTTATAAAGCCACTTTCTATTTGATAAGTTGAAGAAGTCCAACTTTTTCAGCATCTTGGGACACATTTTAGTGGACGGGTTATTTCTGATGAATAGCATTTAATTTAACACTGCCCACATGCTGACAATCATGTTGTAGAACTCTGCCAGATGTTGTGTGTCTTCATTCAGTGCTCGACTGCTCGACTCCCTGATTTAATACACAAAAGCTTCTGGACATACACTTCATGTTCTTTGTGTTGCTGTAAGGTAAGACAATCTTTCACTGTATCCAGGCACACACAGAGGTGTCACAGTGGTTAGTAGGTTCCTGGGAAGTAGCAAAGGAAAATATTTGGCCTATCCTACATAGGTCAAGAATACTATATATATATATATATAATTTCAGGAGACTGTTATAAAATCTTGCTTGAGAGTTTATATAAATATATATGTATAAATCTCTTTTGAGGGCACAAAAAACTTGACTGACAGAACCACAGTATTGAAGGAGCAGTGTTCAGGGGCACTGATGCATTAACTATGCAACAGAGACATTTGCTAGAGTAGAACATTTTGTCTAAACTTGGAGTAATTTTTGTCATTCTTCTCTTTCCCTCTCTATTCTTTCAACCATATACCAACCCAGTGCTGGCATCACAGCTCCATACACGAGGGATTTTGTGTAGAGAGATAAAACCACCTCCATATTCCCTACTTACAGTTGTGGGGTTTATGCACCATAAACCCTTTATTACAGCCTATTGCGTTGGGAGGCCATGATACCTCTCTCCTAAACCTCAAACTCTGTCCTTTTAAGTAAGATCTAAGCCTTATTTCTCGCCATATGTCATTCCAGCAGTTCATGTTAAAGTACAGTGTGTTCCACTGAGCTCAACTTTCTCTCTTGTAGTCCAGAATACTCTGTTTGCGTGTCTTCTTTTTCACACTCTTTAATGCTTTGGACCATTCACAAGGGTTAATACCACTGATTTTATTTTTCACTTACTTCTGCTACTCGACTGAAAATTATGAAGAACACAGAGCTGATGAAAATAAAACTTATTTAGAGCTAGGAGTAATCACTAGAGAAACTTCCTAAAAATGTCATAATCAGTAATAACTCTCTGCTGACAAGTACTCTTTCAGTCCTGTTAGCCAGTTCTTAATCCATTTAAGATGTACTTTATTGATACTGCATAGTCCTAATTTTCTTATCAGCATGTCATTTGTAGTAAATCAAATGCTCTACAGAAGTCCATTATGTACTTACTTCTATCAAACATAATTGAAAGAAAGAAATCAAATATATTTGACAAAGCCTATTTTTCATACATTTAGCCAACTTAATTATAAATCCTTCTCTTTTAATTTTTTATCAGCAGAATCTTTATCATTTGACACTATTTTGCCAAGAACTGATGGTATCTAGCAAGTCTCCTGCTATCTTCTTTTCCCCTTGAACATTTTGAATACTCATAAACCACTAGTACATTTTTGATCTTCAGAATCACTCACATGCAAATACTTACTCAAAACTGACATTTGCAGGAGGCAATCCTAAAACTGATTGCTTTTAGGAATACTGATGTCAGGTTTGCCAGTGTGAAATATCCTTCTGCTAATACGCTCATTTAGCATCCACATTGCTACTAATAAGGTGATTCATCTCACCTAAACGGATCTAAAATTAGCTGAGTTATCTGGGATTCCAACAATAGAGAAAGAAAAATGAGATTCCCCCACAGAGCCATTTGATTCCAATTATTTTGAAGAGAATGAAATAAATTCAAACATGTATCAGTAATATTGCTGTAAATACACAGATATTAGTAGCACTAGGCTAAAATATACCACTGTATTCTTCTATACAGTGCTGAATAAAGGGAATTTTCTGGAACTCTAAAATTGGAATGTGTGACCAAACAAAAATTGTTTTTGCCTTTGGGGACCATTATCTTGATGCCTGCTAAAGAAAAATAGGCAGTGGAGTCCAAACCTGCAGACAGAGGATGCTTTCCATGGGCAATTAGGAAATGGCAAACATATTTTTGAAGGCATGACTATAAATTAGAACCAAGTTAAAGGTATTCAAAGAGCTTATTTGATGAGCAGTTCAGGCATTGGAGTGTTTAGGAAGCAAGCAGAAAATAGGATCCAAGCCCAAGCATAGTTGGGAATGTGATGCAATCACAGAAGGATTAAGGACAGCAGCTATGTTAAGGGATTTCCTGGAAAAGGACAGTATGGAACAGGGTGAACACTTCCCAGAAACGGGAGTGAGGTAAGCCAAAAATTATGTGATATGCAGGCTGCTGTTTGGATTATACTATGAAATAAAAGGGGACATCAGAAATATTTAATCTAAAAAAATCAACAGGAAAAGAAATTAGCTGTTACAGCAGACAAGGTGCAAATCATGATCAAAGCAGAATTAGATGGCACTGAGTTTGGAGCAATAGCAAAGGAATTAGGGACCTCAGCAGGAAGACTGGTGTGGTGTTACTTGTACCCACAGCAGTGATTATTGACCATCTGGGTCTTGCTTTTTACAGTCAAAATTAATTGGATTTTGTATGAAACCATTGTGAACATTAGTACAGTTATGCCACTTATTTTAGCTTTTAAACACTTAAGAATATTTTCATGGGTACCTTGACTGGAAATCACATAAACAAAAATATATCACTGTGATAAAACTTCATTCTTCAAATTCTGAAATCAACTATTTAGCATTTGTTAGTTAGGCTGAAATTTTTCAAGATTTCAGCTAAGATTGCCATTCAACAAGTCACTCTGCTTACAGCTGTTTTCAGTTCTCTTCAAATCAAAGTCTCAAGAAACATATATCAATCAAATTTCAATGGTTGCTCTTCTGGTCACGAGTTCATAGGCAGCTCTCCATTCCAGTTTTTATCATTGCTTTTTACTAATTTTCTAAGTTTCCTGCTTCTTCTGCAAGAATATTCCACTTGTCCGGAACTTTGAGGTTGTCCTGCTATGCAGGATTTCTTTTTGCTGGATTCGTAAGACTGTGCACAACTCTTTCATTATTTACTCTTGACATGGCATCCTTGGGAATTCTCCATTGGCAAAATGCCACATTATATAATTGCATCACAGCTAACTGTGTGACAGGAATGACTTCCATACACTTTGTAAAGGGGTGAAAAGAAACTAAACAGTTCTGGTTTCTACAAGCAGTGATAGAAACGGGGGCTATGGAAATAGACTGTAACCTGGCCCAAAAACCTCCTCCACACTGCAGTTGGATTTGGTTCTGAGGTATTAGAGTATTTACAATTTGTCCTGCTGGCCAGCTGTGCACTCATTGCTCTGTATCATCCACCATCACACAGAACTAACTCCATCTAATGTTTGGCTTTCCCAGAATAAACTTATTCTTGAACAGATCAGGTTCAGATTTCCTTGCACCAGTGCTGGACCTGCCCATGCTCACACTGTCTCCATCTGCTCACCTTGTTTCCCTTTATTGGGCAAATACCAACTATTGTTGGAATCTAAGTCCCCAGAAGTCTAACTTTCCAAAGGTAATATGGAAAGTCAGAAAGGCTTTTGAATATAGAGTAGAGAGTTACATATGGTTCAAATTAGCTCAAGTAACTGACCCATTACATTTTCTAATTATTCAGCTGGAATGTATGCTGATCAAAGGCTGTTTAAGTAATGGATTGAGAAATATTTGAAAGGGAGAGGTAGCATTTTAAGTGCTTTATTACGAAACTTATGTGTACTGAATGGAACACTGAATACTGTAGATCTTGAATCCATTTGGGATAAATTATCACTGATGGGCAACGATGTGATTAAAGCCTTCCTACAGAGAAATGAAAGACTACATGTTTCAATGTATAGCCAAGGTGTATTATTGTTCCTTGAAAAAGCTGTGTTCTCATTAGTTTCAAATGCTAGAATAATTGCAGATTAATCTGATTGCAATATTATCAGGTCCATGTGGTTTGCTGATACTAAAATACATTAATGCAAGGATTAATAGAAGCAAACTTGACCTAATTAAGTATAGAAAGGTCCACCATCTTGACCATGTGTTAGAACACTGTAAACCAGTCACTTTACTTAGTTTACTGTATAAGCTGTATCACAGATATGTGAAAAGATCACACATAAACTAATGACCATTTAACTGGTAAAACCCATCCCTATTGGAAACAAGGCATTCCTCAAGAAGAAGCTGACTATGTAGTTTCAGGAAGTTATTAGGACACATTCTTGCTGTAGAGAAATGGAAGCAAGTACTCACCATAAACAACTATTCTGATCCAAAATTCAGCTGGTAGGGCCCAAACCTCAAGTCATTTATCATGGTGTCTTCAGACTAAGGCTGTATTTTAAAATTAAAACACACATTTTGCAATGATATCGTAGTTGTTATGTACCAGGTTTTAGGTGTACAACCAAACACGATTCTCCAAACAGAATGACTGAAGAAAATTTCTCCCCAGCGTGTGACAGGTACTGCTGTAACATGAGAAACAGGAGCTGAATGGAAGAAGTTTTGGAAGAAAGGTTTTTATTACAAATCCGTAGTAAACCAATCAGTGACACTGTCTCAACAAACTGAGGAGAAAACTGAATACAGTAGACAAAAAATCACAATACGGACATTAGAGATTAAAACAGTGTTTGTTAAGTCTCAGTGGCACTGGCAGTTCTGCAGTCCTACAACATCTACTTTGTTATGTGTACTACTTCACCCGTTACTGAACTACCAGCAGCGCAGGTTATGGTTTATGTACCACGGTGGTAATTCGTTACATGTGTTTTCTCAAGGTTATTTTCAACAAGGCACTGAAAAATCAATACATTATGAAGCAAACCCCAAATGTTTCCTCAGGAGGCCGGTGATTACGTGTGCAGACTGGGCGGGAACCGAACGGTTTGACCAGCTGTGCTTTTAAGGAAATTGTTATTTGAACAGGTCACTGTGAAGGAGAGAATCATTGTAGCCTGAAGAGAAGCAAATAAATTTGAGCACATACCAGAAGCACTGCTGTAAGCACCCAGACATTAGTAACACATGGGTGACAAAGCATTATATGCATGTATCCCCATATTCTTGAGAAAAGTGCTGTGCAAAGGGAGTTTTCAGGAATCCTAGAAAAAGAATGCTTATGTGCCCGAGTCACTGACCCTGGGATGGGAAGGCACTGCCAAGTGCTGAGGCTATCACAGACCCACACCTGGAAAGTTGCCAGAAAATTTTAAAGAAAGATAAGCTCCGCCTGAACAGACAATGGTAAAGCTGCCACAGACTATTATCTTGACAGCTGCTAAAAAAGGGCACTGCCATTAGATGATGCCCTCCAGCGTGGCAGCAGTGCCATCAGCTGTGTGTGTGCCCTCCCTTGCTCCCAAAACAGGTGTGCAGAGTTGAGTGCTGTGGCAGCCACAAATGCAGAGATCATTTTATTGTCATTAAAGAGCAACATAACATACAATTCTGGCCTGATTCCTCACCTGAGGCCTGGTGGTCATTTGGATGCTGCAGTTCCCAGTGCACAGAGTGGAATAAAGTTCCCTATGGAGTACCTGCCCTTGACTGGAGAGAGTCGTAGAACCATTTAGGCTGGAAAAGACCTCTAAAATCGAGTCCAACATTAACCCATCACCACCATCTTCACCACTAAACCGTATTCATAACTGCCATATCCACGTGCCTTTTGAACACTTCCACGGATGGTGACTCCACCACTTCCCTTGGCAACCTGTTCCAACACCTGACCACCCTTTCAGTGAAGAAATTTTTCCTAACATCCAGTCCAACCCTCCCCTGACACAACCTGAGGTCATTTGCTCTTATCCTATCACTGTTATCCTGGGAGGAGAGATTAATCCCCACCTTGCTACAACCTCCTTTCAGGTTGTTGTAGAGAGCCATAAGGTGCAGCTGACTAGCACGGTCTGGATTGACGGATACAAACTAGAGTGAGTGGGATTCCCTTCACTCTAGCAGACTGGAAAGTACTTTTCCATCCATTTGTGTTATGAATAGCTTTCTCTGCTTCTTTGCAAAATGAAAGACAAAACCGTTTATCGGATAAACAGCTTTTCCTGTTGCTCTTCAAAAATTTCCATCTCCTTCTTATATCCTCCTTAATACCCTTGAGAAGGTGTTATTTTTGTCTTCCGTACTTCCAGTCTCTTTTGTTCTATCTTTATCTCTCCTTATTGACATTCCCTGTTTTCTAGCTTGTAATTCATACTCACTAATATTGAAAATTTAGGATTTTTTCCATTCTTTGATTTCTTTCTCAAATTTTCCTTGAATTTCTTCCTTCGCTAACACTTGAACAAAAATAAACTGCCAAACAAAAATTACTTAACTTGTTACTTGACAGTGGAATCAATCTGGTAATAAGTTTATTTCACAAATTTAAGGGTTATTTTTTGTCTTAACCTAGTGTATCTCAAAACAACTATATATATATATAAAATATACAATGCAGAATGGAACTGCCCCTGGTTATTCATGATGAGTATAACACGGTCCCAAAGTAACGATCAGCTTCAAGTCCAGAGGTTATTTGTTCATCTTTAACTGCCACACTGGAGTTCAAAACAGACCTGTGATTAAGAAATTAGGTAACTCATCCTGACAATATTGGAATAGACACTGGATTTCACTTACATCATAGTTAAAATTAGCTGCTGCCTGTAAACAAACAGCAGGTAGGGAGGGACCAGCTCTCTTCAACCACAGTCATGTGAAGCTTTCTCGGAGAAACTGACTGCAAGATACCACAACTGCTGTGAGAGGTCCACCAAACTGTTGGAAATCTAACTCAGAGAAATGACTGTCTTCCTTGCAGGACAAGGAAAAGCTGCCCAGAATAATATTATGGTCCATGAAAAGTGTTTCACACTTCCGAATGGCCTTATTCCTTTGGATCTGAAGTGAATAGCAAAAAGAAACAAGCTTTTTGAGGCAAAACCTTCATTTCAAAGGTGTTCCTTTGAGTTTCACAGGAAGGATGTAAAAGGTAGTCATCTCAGAGAGATCAAAGGCCTAAAAATATAAATCCCAAAGTGTAGCAAGTCAGATATACTCAAGTGAGACAGAAATCACTAGCTAAATTATTTAACAGTATGAGTAATGTTTTGACTTTGTGCTGCCACTTTTTATAGCATCTAAATCAATTTATTTCTCTAAATAGATCCTGGTGCTTTGCTGCAGTAACTGGAAATTACTGTCACCTATTCCACTCTATCAGTAAAAAAATTAAATTAGCTGTATCACTTCATTATAAGTTTTAGCAAATTATGTAATTAAAGAAGAGTAAAATATTTGAAACTATGAAAGGGCTAAAGCTATGTTAATTTCTCTGAGGCATTACAGAAAATACATTCTATAACTTTAAATAAACCAGGTCGTTCCTTTTTTTTCCTAGAGTCCTAAATATGCCTTTCATTATTCACAGAATAATAAATAATGAAATAATAAGTCAGCTGTAACTTCCATCACTGAAACCCAGTGTCCACAATGACTATGTTTTCCCAGTATACCTAGGAATGTGGGGTTTACATCAGAAAGATATATTGTCATTGTACATAAAATAGGACTTTATTCTCCTTCCTACAGAAGTCTGTAGAACTCCTCCACATCAGTACCACAGAGGGTTTAAACATAAGAGCTGTAGGGAGTCCTGCCAAAGCACTTTATGATAATGTCTGTCTCAAAATTGTCTCTTTTTTTCTGCCAGGGGCTGTTTTCCTCAGAGGGGAGTTGGCAGACTACAGTATGTGCACATACTTCAACTCCTCCGGAGCAAATCCTTAAACTGTCAACAAAGATGGGCTTGAGCCACGCCACGGGGCTGCGAAGGGAAGGAGCTAAAGGGCACTTACATCTGCCAGCTTTGCAAAAGGGTGGCAACCTCTGGTGGGCTGAGTAACCCAGCCAGCTGGTGTCTGGTATCAGCAATACCTGCCCCAGCCAGATATTGCCCACATCACTCTGGAGGCTGTGCATCACATCACTGCACTTATAGCAAAACTACTTGTACGAGTACACGAGTCGCCAAAGTGGCTGAAAAGGCACATGGAACTACTGGGGCCAAAGGCAATTTGATTAGGAAAAAAGTGATCCTGCTGGAAGCTGTCAGAGGGAACTGGGAGGCTCTGAGCAATGCTGGCTGAGGACTGCTGTGGTTTCACGCAGCTGGTGTGTGTACACTGCTGTCGTACCGCGGGAGCCAGGGCAGGGCACACCTGCACACCTCAGCAGAGCTGCACAGCACATGTGCAATAGCTGAAATTCCTGCATCAGCCGCCACGGCTGCCAGACATCTGAAAAAGAAACTGAGAGTAAAATAAAGGAAAAAACATCTTCTTTCTATTTTTAGGGGGCATAGTCCACAGACTGAAAGGATTCCCAAGACTCTTCAGGGACTTGGGCCCTGGAACTCAACAAGGCAGTTATGGAAATCATCCTTCTTGTATCCCAAGAGTGAAGAGGTCAGTAATCTGATCGACGTGTGCTGACTCTGCTGGGACAGAAAAGATACAGAGAGATCTCTTTTCTACGACAGTCCTCCTATTACTGGTGTACAGTTGAAGCATCACATCTAAAAGTGCAATGGCAACTCACAAAGTGTGGAAAAGGGAGGAGTTACGTGCACATGCTCCTTGAGAGGCACAACTGCTGCCTTCTGCTTGATGTTCCAGTGATGTGAAGAAAATGAACTGTGCATGAACAGCTCTGCTAGTGCGTGTTGCAGGTGTCTGCAAGTATGGGATGACATTTCCTCCACAATCATGCCTGAAACACACATCCTCCAGGTCTTCCCAAAAGTAAACCAGGATTATTGTGGAGTCCTATCACTGCTAAAATGCACATGCAGATTCACTTACTTTAACCAGTACGCGTTCTCATCAACACAGAAAAACAAACATGACACTAGGATCACAAATGCTTTTTTCCTAGATCAACTCACACACTTTTACATGTTTGTTTATGCAACTTTATATTCTTTTATATGCAGCACGGTATTTATTCAATTGGCAAGACCACTTTAAAAAGACTATGTGTAAACACATGTTTGCACTTGAGGAAGAATGAAACTCTGTAGAGGAGAGTAAAAATACCACAATTTCTGAAAGAACTTACTTGTCAGCAGTGTAAGTTAAAAAATGCGACTAGTCAGCTTTTAGCATAGTTTCCCAGAACCAGGAAAAAAAAATAGAATGGAAGTGCAGAGAACAGCTTGAAACACAGCTGAATTTATTTTAGAATAGGACCCTCACGCAAGACTGAACTCAGATTGTGTTAATGCTACTGGCATTTGACAGAAGATTACAGGTTGTTCACATGGAAAATCATGGTAATAAAAGGTAAGCTGTGATTCTAAAGTGCTACAAGGCATTAATAGAAATTCATATGTGGACACTTTCATCTAATTATGAGGTCTTTTTTCCCAGTTTTTGGTATAAATTCCTTCAGAACTGATTCCACTAGAGCAGAAAAAGGCACTCTCATACTGGAATATGCATTCTATAGACACTTAGATTAGTACAGCTATGTTTGTATGTTAGCTTAACTATGCCTCTGTAATTTCCAGAGAAAATTTGTAGGATGGAAAGTATTTGTAATTGTTGTTATTAACTTTAATTTTTATTATTGAATTGTGAGTACAGGATTAGCACATTAGATGACATCCACCTACCTTTGCATTTGACTCACTTGTGAATTTATACATCACACTTGCTCATTTTTCTCAAATTTCAAATCCAAATAGTAGTATCTCACTTTTAAAATAAATAGCTTTTAACATTTCTAAGAATAAATTAGTATAATTAATTTAATTTTTAATAATTTTCTCTAATGAACTATTATACAGATATGAAGGTAATTTTTTTTCCCTAATCAGTGATCCTTGACAATAAGTATATAAAATTTTAGAGGATACTGTTCAAATGACGGATGACAGATAAAGTATAGTAAGGCAGATAAGTGAGCTTTGATGTGTCTCATGAAAGACCAGTGTTCAAAATTGAGACTTCTGTATTCAGTGCTACACATCCTTTACCACCCTGAGATATAAAATATATTACTCACTCAGTTTGCTAGGTGTTATTATCTGTATGATACCATTATAAATCTAACAGACAAAAACATAAGCAATTATCATTGTACCACTTGTACTTCATCTAAATAAAATAAAAATCACAAACTATTATTGTATTATTCCTAACTCATTTTGAGTTATCTGGAGGTTTAAAATCCTACCTATCACTGTCATAGATAAACAACTTCTATTTGAACCCAGATTTCCAGCAATTAAGACCTTAATGGGTGTCTTTATGAGATCAGAAATATCTGATCTCCCTCAGGTTTCATTACATGTATCTACCCTTCAGGTAGTGTATTTTTGTCACTGTTATTTAGACTACAAAACTGAGGAGATAGGCATGTGAAGAGGTTTCCTTAGGAAGAAAACCAGTGTGTGGCCCTGAGGTTGTCCAATCTCCCAGCTCTGTGTGCTTTATCTTCTGATTTGTAAACTGCATCATCCTGGGAGATCAACTGTCTTAGTAGTTCACAGACTCAAATTCAGCTTTTAATACAGTTTGGTCTGGATTTTTAATCACTTTAAAGATCTCGCTCTGAGCTCTTCAAGCCACACAAGGAGTACCCTGGGACCACGTGAAGGCACTAAACGCTGGCTTGCCACATGCACAGCAGACCAACACCACTGAGGAAGGGAGCCTTTGTACGTTGTACCAGGAGGCAAACAAGCACAGTTTACAGCTCTCAGAAAATCACACAGTTTGTGATTTGCTAACGAAGACGGCACTGCAATGCACTGCAATCAGCTGCCAGGAATCGGTGGGTAGTCCTCTGCAAACCATATTCCACACTTCTTCTCTGTTCAGGATGTTGCCTTTGCATTCACTGTGCACAACAATGCTCTTCTTTGAATGTTTATTTTACTTTTCTGGCTTTATCTGGCCCTCAGTCTGTTCTCCCAGTCCATTAATCTCAAGAGATTTCCCTGAATTAAAAGCAAACTCTCAGAGGATAAGAAAGACGATTAACGCCTTCAAGCTCACAGTTCTCCATGGATATTGTGCTAGCAATTTTTGTTATCTTGATGAAAAAATTCATTAATAAAGCAGCAACAAGGAAAGTGAGCAAATTGGCATTCCAATAAACAGAAATGTAGAAAAAATATCATAATTCATTATATTAAAGAATTAAACGGTAGGAGTCTTTGGAAAACAAAAAAGATTTTATGTGAAGAGATAAAGAGGTTAGTTCTATGGGGACTGCCTGAGTCAAAGAACACATTTCAGCATGAATCCTGCATCTAGTCTTGTGCCTACAAGAACAAGGTCTTTGCTATTGAATTCAACACATCCAGGGCTTCACAAAGTGCATAACCCTCTCTATCATGCATAATGAGCAAAATTATTATTCCTTCTTTTACATATAGGTTCCATTTTGACTGCTTTTTTAAGATTGTTTACCTCTGAGAGCTCAACTCTCCTGCAGAGACCCAGTTTGGGGACAGCTATTCTGGCACAGCAGCCTAGCGAAGATGCAGTGTGCATTTGTTGAAAAGGGTTTTTTTGTCAACTTGGGTGTTATTTTTTTTTCCCCTGAAACATTAATCAGGCCAACAAACGCCCTCTCCTGAAGCATAGCTCTATCAGCAAGGGAGCACGATTATTTTCACACTTGCAGCTGAAATATCTCTGCTGGCAAAACTCTGCGGGGCAGGTCAAATCTGAATAACAGCTGAGGGAGACTATATGACTGATAATAAATAATATATGCTCTGAAAGCCACTGTAAGTTATTTGGTTTGTTGGATTTAAAGGGGCATGGCTGCCCCATGATGGGTTTTCACTGTTCCTGATAACCCAGTTTCTGTGCAGCGTGCATAATGGCGGCTGGGGGTAACAAAACAGAAACCATCAGAGTGAGTTAATACAGTAGCATTTGCACAGCGTGCATTTCTGATTGCAGCCAGTTCCCTCAAAGCTGCCAAAGAGAAATCTCACAGCTGTAAGCAAGTTCACTATTCACAGTACAAGCACTGTCTCAGCTGCCTCCCCTGTGTGCAAGACAGGCAGCGGTTCTCAAACTTCTTTCCCATGGGCACCTCTAAACAGATCCTGCAGGCGGACGAGGTCCGCAGGGACTGGAGACAAGCCATCTCCAAGGCAGAAGCTATGTAAAGCTGTTGTCGAGGGGCAAAGCTAATAAACCCTGTGAGACTGTATCAGCTCGGGCTCAACGACGTGCTAAAACATCAGCACAGCTCCCGGTTGACTTGGAGGGTGATAAAAGTGGATTTGTATCTGCCTGTAAAAGAATGGAGGGTTGTTTAAATCTCCGGAGATCAGGATGCTCACTGACGCTTGCTCAATATACTTTGAACGTTCAGGACATAATGAAAGTCGGGGGGGAGCTGCCAGACAGCTGGGCAATGCTTTGCATATACGGATTCATTGCAATACAAGCAGCTGGAATAAATTTTATTACAGACTAGGCCATATATGCCATTAAAAGACCTTGGGTTTGATGTCTTAAGATTCTGCAAACTTCAGCTGCCTATGAGGAAATTTCCCCATATCTAGTGCTATTTATTTGGGAAATTTCAGTACTAATGGGTGACACATATGTGAAAATACAGCTAGGGAATCACGTTGTTTTGCCTGTGTTATAAAACAGTCCTGTCAGCTTTTTCGTTGAACATTCTGTTTTCTCCAGGTTTTAGTGCATGAGCTTGACCTTTATTTGTGGGTTAATATTTTTGTCAGGGGACAGGCATTTGCAACCTTGTGAAAATCTGTTCAACTGTCCAGTAAGGACAAAAAAAAATCTCAGATTGCACATACTGGTAAAGCCTCATTAGAAAATTAACTACAGTCCATAAAGGTCTAATGCTGCTGAATTTCTGTACCTCTTGAAGCTCCTCAGACTGACCAAACCACATCTGTGACATCTATGGAAGATTGTGTTACAGAAAGACTTTGTATCTTCTTATTCCTTTTGCTTTGGTGTGAAGCCAGGGATTGCAACCTAGAGAGGGAAACTCTCCTCCATACTTGAGAAGGAATACACCTCACCTAACTTTAGTGATGCAAATCTTAGATTTCCAGTCTACAGAAAAAAAAAAGTTCAGTCTTTGAAAACATTGATGAGAATTTTACCATTCTAAAAATCCTAGAAGTCCATTTTCAGATGGGACAAATATTATCCAGTTTGAAAGATAGCCTAAAAATCTAGGTTAGACTAGATGCCTAACTTGCAAACACGTATGGAAAAGCAAGAAGAATCTCATTTTACATGGGCCCTGCTTGTTCTGCAAACTAAAAGAGATAGTGATGTAACCAAATAACTTAGTTATATTCTCAGACAACAAGCCAACTCACTTTTGCTTTTCTGGCTTCTGGGAATTCAACACTGATCTCAGTAGTGTTCTTCTAACTGTTCTTGTGTAGGTAATATTGCTCCCACTACCAAGCACATTTCCCTTCTAATGACTGCTGTATGTAGTCACAATGTTTAAGGTTATAAATCTATTAAAGAAAATATGTTCTTCTTAATAGTGTTCTTTTTATTCTTGTTATACCTACACTGGAGTTGGGTGTTGTGTTACCCCAGTTCCTGAGGCTTTGCTATCTCAAGAAAATCCCTTTCCCAGCATCTGTTACTGCTGATCCATTACATTCTTGAAAAACCAAATCCTCAGTTCATCACCAGTTGTTATTTTGTCCCTCCTGTGCGGTAGAAAAGGCATGTGATATGCTCGCATTATGACAGAAACATTCACTCGTGGCAGCTTTGTGACTTCAGAGATTTTGCTTAACCTCCACGATGTATTTTGTATTTCATGTAATACACGAAAAAATTGAACTTACACTTTATCTGTAAACAATTACATGCTGTAGATGTTTTCCTATGACAGCGATTTCCTACAAGTCTACCTCAAAACAAGTAAGGCAAAGAGTAGTTTATTCACACATAAAAAACGTGCTGCTGTGGACCTTGAACTGTGTCCAACCCAGCTAATGCAGCTTTGAAAAGATGTCTACTGACCATCAAGAGAAAGCCCACCCAGCACCCCCAGGGGCCCCTCAACCCCACCCAGGGGCTCAGGAGCCCCATTTCAGCCCAGCCCAGGGGTGTCGGTCCCTGCCCCAGTGATGACCCTTGCTGACACTGGTAGGTTTCAGACACCACCATATTCATATGTAAGTGAGCCAATGATTTTTAAAGAATGACTTTCTTATTCCTTTCTGTAATTATTAAAAACTACTATGATTTTATTAATAATCTTACAATATTTGTTGTTCCCTCGCAATCTCATGGATTTAATTCATTTTCTGGGAAGCATGGCTTCCCATCAGGAAAAATATGAGAAGCCTGATTTTAATTTTTGTAGAAGCCTAAAAAGCTAAATGTCTAAATGCATGCTGACCATAAGGTAAGAAACCCCATATGATATTTTATAACTTAATACCTTAATGTCTAAATTACATTAACCAAAACCAGTGGAAGGAGGGGTTGATTATCAGGTATTTCAGGATGTTTAGTCTCCTCCAAACAAAGAGAAGGAGTGACTTTTTGTCACCAGTGTGGAGAATATTTATTATTTCTAAAAAACTTACTGTGGAATTTTGTTGGGTTCTGCAAGGTGGTGGTTCAGCCCACCAGTTTAACAGAACAAAAATAAATTTCTTTAGTTTTCAAATGATAGAAAAATAAAAATATGCAAAATGGATGAATAACTGATGGTGCTGATTTGAACCAAATGTTCATGTGTTTGTTTCTTAATTTGTTTTCTTTGTGGAAAAAACCCAAATCCTCATTTTGCATTCATTAGTACTCCTAGGAAGGAACTTAATCTTTCCAAAGATTAATGTTTCCATGTGTGTAGAATAAATATAAAGCAACCCCCAATCACAGCCTCTCAGCCTCATTAGGGAGACACACATCTTGGCAAACTCATTAGGTGTTTCTTGTTGCAATCAAATTTGTCCTGACTTCAGTTGCCAGGGACATTATAATAGGGAGAACAAAAACTTGTAGCTGCTCTTCCCCATTTATTAAATTCTGTACTGAATGCACCATCTTTGTTTCACAAGAAGCCATCCACGAAGGTTGATGGAGTGTAAAAATGCTCATGCTGAAATGAATTTCATTAGTCAGTGCTGAACCTAGATTAGCATTATTTCTTTGAAGTTGCCATAGTGTAACTCTAAGTGACAAATCAGGGATGCAGGAGGATTTTCTCTGTCCTATGAAGTGTAGAAAACCACAACTTTGTGCTTGAAGGTCTCAGAGGCCTGCTGTCAGTAGCACAGCTAACTTCCAGGTTGAAGTAAATTTTGTAGGTGACTATTGGAGACACAATACTCCCAGAATCTTTGTCACTTCTACATTTCATAAGTTTATTGAGGCCAATGCACAGAGTTCATTTCGAGAAGGTGAGTCACTAAAAATTCACTGCTGCCAGTATGGGTGAGGTCCTGAGGAGCATCAGAGCTGGAATAAGGTAGGGGAGTGAGAATGATGGACAAAATGGTCAGAACTGGGAAAGGGCTGGAGAAAGGAAGATGGAGAAGGGAGGCTGAGGCAAGAAAAGAAGGAGAGAGATCTGGAGGAAGATGGAAGACAAAAAGGTGAAGGAAGCTCTCCTTTCAGTCACACCAAGTAATTAGATCAGCTTAGCTCTAATTTAAGTCTTAAATTTTGAAAGCATCGGCCTTCTGGAATTATCAGATAGACATTTTCCAAAGTGCCCTTGATCTAGAGATTTTAAAGAACCCTGTGAGGACAATTCTGAGTCAAAATTTAAGTTCTAAATATTTTAAGAACAAAAATTTCTATACCCTGAGACCAATAAAAAAGATTAACATTTTTTTCTGAGATACACATATAAAATCAATTAAAACCAACAACTTTCTGTCTTTGTGTGTGTGTGTGTAAAGCCTAAAGACAAGTGGAGAAGAAACAGATCAATTTGTTCATATTCTTATTGTACGGCACAAAGTGAACATAAAGATAAATAATGGAAGAAGATACAGTGCTAACTGCATCTCCCATTGCAATAACTTCAGAAGCCATCTGAAATAAACACATCTTTTTCTTGAATAATATGAATTTTAACCTGATAGTTTTCAGAACTAATGATTTGCATGACTTGAAGTCATTACTCAAATGCAACTACAGTATAAATTTATAGAGTTCCCATAAGAAAATGAAGTTGTTTCATATTATCTTAAACAGCTAATACAAACATTCTCATGATTTTTTTTTATATTTGGAAAGAGTCAAACCTAAGAACAAATTCATTGACTTTGAATCCGTATTCAGCTGCCAAATAAATTACTTCCTATTTGCATATTTTAAATCTTTTATTTAATAATCAGCATATGTTGGAAAGCAACACAACACAACAGTAATACAAACAATTTTTAACATGAAAATTGAATATGAAAGTAAGAAATGGAATTTATTTTTACAATATTGGTTTGCTTAATGGAGATACAAAATAAAGTACTTCAGACAACAATGGAAAAATGTTTATTTGCAAGCCAAATATGAATTTCTGCCCCTTTAGTGCATTATTGCTGACAAATTGTGCATAACGTTATATAAAGGCAACTATGGAATTATTCAGATGTCTTTTGAGGCTTACGTGGCCCAGTTAAGACTTTTTAAATATATTCTAAATATGAAAGCTGCTATACATTTTATTGCTCATTCACAATTTAAAATCTGATTTCAAGGACATATTCAGAGAGATCTGTTAGCAAAAATTAGGATAAAAATATGATCTTCACTTTGCTACAGTGAATTTGGTAAAATCTCCTTAGCTATTAAGTCCAGATATAGTAACTGACTGTATAACAGCACAAATTTGCTGATAACGTTCCTTGGGGAAAAAACAAATGTTGTCGGTTATCAAATACTTTGGATAAAATACTAACTACGAAGAGCATGATAACACCTCCCCTTCTGTTAAAAAAGTTCCATATTTTACTAGCCCTGAGTTGGCAAGGGCCACCTCACAGCTGAATGTAACAGTTGACAACACACATACTGCTAGAGGGCTGGAAAGCAAAATAAAATGTGTTTGCACAAAATTGCCACTGAATGTTTATAAAAACTTGTTTCACTTGGCACCACAACAGATAAGAAAAGTGCTACAGTAAACCACCAAAGTTGCACTGAGGGAATGATATGTAACAGCAAAGGGCTGGGAAAATGCAGCTGTTCCTTTTGGACGCTGCAGGTGGAAATGCTGTGAGTCCACCAAGTCCATTCTTGGCAGGAGGCTGTTTCAGGAAAGTTCAGAGCCTCCAAAAAGAAAACAGAAGCAGGAACTGTTCATAAAGTTGACTGGGTATCTAACTCACCAGGACTGTCCACAACAATAGCTAAACATGGAAAAACTAGCTAAAAAAAATAGCTAAATAGATCTCTGTTTCTTCCCCACCCTTCTCTTAACAACTCACTGCAAGAGGCAGTGGCATTAAATGGACTGCTGAGGTCACCAGCAATCAATCTGGAAGCCTTCTCTTCTAACAGGCAAGCAGTTTTACCTGGGATACCTCATAGAATCATAGAATACCCTGAGTTGGAATGGACCTACAAGGATGATCGAGTCCAGCTCCTGGCCGTGCACAGAACAGCCCCAATAATCACACCATGTGCCTGAGAGCATTGTCCAAATGCTTCTTGAACTCTGTCAGGCTTGGTGCTGTGACCACTTCCCTGGGGAGCCTGTTCCAGTGCCCAGCCAACCTCTGGGTGGAGAATATTTTTCAAATATCCAACCTAAAACTCCCTTGACTCAACTTCAGGGCACTCCCTCAGGTCCTGTCACTGGTCACCACAGAGATCAGAGTCTGCCCCCTCCTCTTCCCCTCACGAGGAAGTTGTAACAGCAATGAGGTCTCCCCTCAGTCTCCTCTTCTCCAGCCAGAACAGACCAAGTGCCCTCAGCCACTCCTCATATAACTTCCCCTCTAGACCCATCTTCGCAGCCCTCATTTGGACACTCTCTCACAGCTTTATATCTGTTTTGTACAGTGCCACATTGCACAGATAGGCATTATGAAGAGATGTCCAAATAGCCTGTTAAATACAAGGATTCTGAATGTTTATCCATCCCTCGAAAGTATTTTGAGTTCACATATACAATATATGTATATATACTGCCCAAGTATACTACTTATCATTTCTTTAAATAGAACCTCATTCTCTATTTTTTTCAGTTTATCAAGAATATTGATTCTAATCATGTCCTCAAACATACTGGAAATTTCACCACATATTATCTGACAATGCAATAAGATTTTTTTCCACTTTATCAACCACTGAATGGACCAAGACTACAAACAAATTCACCAGAAACTCTTTTGACAGCGAGATATTGGTAACTGCTCTTCATGCATCACTTGCTCTTTCCTTTCACTAAGTAGTAGAGAGACCATTCCTAGGTTTTCCTGTAATCATTAACATGGTTAAAGAATGACTTCTTTTCATTGTTTGCACACTCTGCATATTGCTGCTCTATAACTCTGCTTAGATCCCTCACCCCCACACCGGTTTTTAACTCTCATCCTCACTCATCTGACGTAATTTCCTATTTCTGTTCTCTTTTTTCTTCTCTGCTCATGATTTTTTAATGTGATTTCTTACCATTCTTCTAAATTAGCTGCAGAGACACAAACTGTGGCATGCTTATCAGAGCAGCTTGTAGCACTCACCACTGGATCCAGCTCCAATGTGGTTGAGTCAGAAAAGAAGAATATGACCTTTCTCAGGGTTGTTGGATATTACAAAGTTAAAGCAAGGTGAAAAGGGTATATCTTTACCAAAAATTAACTTGAAGTTTAGATCTAACAGTTCTTTTTCTCCTACTCCTGACCACAGATCAGTTATTTGCTAATATGGCTGTTAGCTCTGTAGAAACAAGCTACCATTACTCAAACAGCAATAATCCTCCAGTGTCATCCTACAATTCCCTTGTCTATCCAGAAACAATAGCTAAGACATTTCAAAATAAACTGTGAGTGAACAGATGAGTCACTTGCTCTTTACAACGCCAAGGATAAACCAAAGGCAAATGATGGCACCACAGATGCTGATACAGAAGCTCAATCCTTGTGATTCCATGCAGGCCTGGCTGAAGTGCACAGAAAGCCTCTCATTCACTAACATGCTTCTAACACAGTCAGTGCTTCACCAGGGGGTCCTCTGCTTCCTGTCTTTCCCAACAGTCACAGTCACACTTTTTCTGACGTTAACAACTCCTTAATTTCTCCCTTTTGACCATTCAGTTGGATTAGTCATGGATAGCTGTGAAACAGTTGCTGATTTAAACTGAACAGTGAGTTCACTGTAGGCACAATTTAGAGGTCAGGGCCTGGAGTGCTCCAGTGTCTTGCAACAGCTTCACCAGGAACAGGGGCTGCCCATATGATGATGGTGGTAGCAAAAGCCATGGAATGGCAGGCAGAGCAGCAGGAAGCCTCATTGATGGAGGCATCACCTCAGGAGGCATATGGGGGTGCTTTCTAACCACCCTGCTGTCGCGGCGGAGCTCCAGAGTCAAAGATGAAATCCTCATGGAGGTATAATCAATGCTCAATTTATTAATAACTCTACAGACTTTTATAGAGGTTTACAGGGTTCACGCCATTTTCATGCGAGCATAGATACAGTTTCTAACTGGACAATAGCATCTGTTCACACGCCCATAGCCTAACAATGCTTGGTTTATACATTTAGCTTGCACAGCTTCTTGTAATAAGCTTCATCCTGTTCTATATCCTCTTTTTGTTACTTATTTATCTATCTTCTACAGTTTCTAATTTTCTTTGTACAAGGACACTGTGTCTCTGCTATCAGGCACGTAGCTTGGCTTCTGCAAACAGGCTTCCCACAGGACCTGATGTCCTGTGCTCGCAAAATAAGCTTCAACACCCTGCCATTCACAGCTCCTGCTCCCTGGTCCTCATTTTTTGTCACTTGCCTGCTGCACCCTGATACCATAAGCCAGGCCTATACCTTTATATTGTAGCTACACCTGTTTTTCATGCATTCAATCCTTCATACCTGTCTCCTCTTTTACTCAAAATATGTGTCATCCAACTTCGTTCAAGACACAAGACCTGGCCCAGTCCACTGACCCACGGCTATTGTCCTTGCCCTTACAAAACAACCATTTACATGGAAGTGCTCTGGAGACAGAAGCACAAGCCAGCTGAGGCAGGAAGGGGTTGCTGGAGAACATCTTGTCCAAACCTCTGCTCAGAGCAGGTTGCTCAGGGTCATGTCCAGTCAGATTTTTAGTATCTTCCAGGACTGATCCTCCACAATCTCTCCCGGCAGCCTATTCCACTGTTTGATCACCCCCACCACCAAAAAAAAAAAAGACTTGTGTTGGCCCATCCCCTCAGACTGCCAAGGTCTCTCTGAATGGCAGGCCATCCATCTGGCCTATCAGTCACCCACCCCAAAGAGACCAATGCTTCGCAGAAAATAACCTAAGCAGGTTTTCCATTTAGCAGAATTATAGCACATCAGAGGCTTTTGTCACCATTGTTATGTGAGTAATTTCAAGGTGTGTACTTGAAGACTGTACAGAATAAGTGTTGTTCTCCTTAGACTTTTATTTACAATCAGAAGGCACACAGGGCTGCATGTTATAAGATCATGTCAGTGGAATTCCGATAGTATGTAGTAACAAACTAAATAAATAAATTTCCAGCTTTTACACTTGGAATACTTGCTTTTTTTGTGTGCATGCTTGCTCTGTCACTAAATGTGTGTATGAGATCTATATTGTCAACAGCAGAACAAACTGTAAGAAAAAATGTGCAGCAAGGTTATTCTGTTGAGATGTTCTCGAGAGACACTTTAACCACGGAAATGAAATCTGAGTTGCTTGTGGTACAGGGATAGTGAGTTTGCTAGAACAGCCCTTTTAAACATAGTTGCTTATTTATTTTTTATATCAAATGGACTTTTAAAAGCTTTCCATGGTGTTATAAAATGTCACTCATCTATTTCCTAGTCTTCTTAAAAGTAAGGAAATATATTCCAAAGTCACAGGGTACAGTCTAGCAGTGTGAATCTAAAATCACTTAATTCCACAAACACCATGGGGACCTGAATTTCCCTAACAGTCGTCAGACTCTCTTTTAAGAATGGTATTATTTCATCAAGTGTTTATTTCTAGATGTTATGAATATTCTGAATAGTTTCACGTTCTTATCCAGTAAGAAACAAAGCTACTTGGAAGCCCTGAGATAGAAAGTTGCTTAATGTGTTGCCCCAATAGGGATCTGGGCATATCATAATGTAAACTTCAGTTCCAAGGTCTGCAACTGTCCTAAATAACTTGCAGATCCATGGCATAAAATTCTGGAGGGGTTTTGGTTGCTAATGTGTAGGAAAGAACTGCACTGTTAAAAGACACCATTTGTTTATAAATATTTCCCTTTATTTGTTTTTCTTTTTCCCTTTATTTGTTTCAACACAGAAGAAATTATAAGATATAGAAATGCTCAGGGTCAGAAAAATAATTACAGTACTTTCACAGGTGCCATATGGAGGCCACCAATCAAACTACCATATACATTATGAAAACAGTGGTATAGGACTTATATGCAGCCTACTGTCCATACTGCAGTTAAAGAACAGAAATACACTTGCAATTCTTTGTAGTATTTGTCTTTGATCAATTGCACACTTGTGTGATCTACAGAGATTCAGGTGAATATATCCACAGATGCAAAATGGTGCTTTCTGAGCAATTCACAATACAACTGGAACACACACCAAATCCTGTCAGTGTTTAGGAAGGGAGTGAAGCAAATCATAAATTAGTTTCTGAAAGCATAAAGCCACTTAGATGTGAGCAGCCATTCAGAAAACTAAACATTCCAATGTCCCTTTGCTGGAATAACAAAGGATTATTAAAAAAAATCTAAAATGTTTGGATTGAGTTAATGTATTACACAGTGATAATTTAACACACTTGAAAACAGCCCGAGTGTAGAATTCGTTCATGTGGTGTTAGTTCTCACAGTGCTCAGGGAGATGCTGAGTGCAGCCTGTTGCTGTGAAGATTTTGTTTGGCACCGCTTCAGTGCAGCAGCGGCGTTGGGGTCATGACGGGGCTCCTTGGGAACACCACTCATCGGTCCTGACCGACTCCCCTGCCTAAGAGGCACCTTTAATGGGCTCTAAAGAGCAGCTTATTATTGCCTACATGGCTGAGAGGAACACTGCTCCAGTCCGAGACCTCAGGGCAGAGGGGCTGGATGGGGGAAATGGCTGAATATGCCGGAAAATCTGGCACACTTCTCCCCACAGCGGTAATTGCTTCTTTGCATCCTGCGTTCTCGCATTGAAACATCAGAAGGTTCAGAACTAGATGTCAAACCAAAATGAAGGGATAAAAGGAGGAGGGAAAGTTTGTGTTGTGCTCTTGTCATCAGAGCCCCTTTGGTGCTGAAGTTTGTCATGTGTCAGGAGATAAGAAAAAGTCACAGAGCAGGAAACCCAGAGTAATGAGGACATTGGATCTGCATGTGGCACGGCACTTTAGAAACCTCCTGGCTTTACATTTGTTTGCTTTGCTTGATGACAAAGAAATAACAAACCAGTTACATTTATATGAAAAGTGTGACATCCAGAGAAATGTTGCAGTGCAGGGTACAAGTTAGCTGTGCAAACACCATGTGCAGCACAAACAGGAAAACTGATATGTGGGTTTGAAAGGCAGAACTCATAATAACCCTCGGTAGTAAATCATACTCTATATATTTTTCCTTTGCTTTTTTCAAACAAGTTCTGTATGTAAAAGTGTCTTTAGTCATATCATATTACACACATAAAAAAATAAGATGACTTTGTAGTGTACACTGCCTTTCTATGAGTACGCTGTGCCTAAATTTAGGGTATATACTAGAATACTTCTTTCTAGAAAACAGTACAGTATCACAGTTATTGTGTTAGACAAAACTCTTCTTCCTTCCACTTTTTAAGTCTTCTCACTTCTTTTACTGCAATAGCTTTTGAATTTCCATCTCCCTTCAGACAAAATACTTTCTCCCACTCCTTATCCTGCTCCTGGGCTGCAGGAAGGTCTGGCTGGATTCTCACTTTTGTATCACTTTCTTCATGACTCAGGAGTGAACCTCCTGAGGTACCCTAGAGTTAGAAGCAACTGTGTAATTGCCCATGACAATCTTTTTAAAATCAAATCCCTCTTTACTTTTAGAGATGAAAGCAGATAGGAAATGAGAATTCAAATTTATTTGAATTATTCTGTACCATGACAGAAGCTGGGAAAAAAAACGCTGAGGTTTAAGACTTTTTTTGAGAACTGAGAATTGTTCAGCTTAACAGGAGGTTAGGATGTTCAGGTGGGTTTATTACTGCTGTTCTCATGAATACTTAATTATTTGTATAAAGTGGGACATCTCCAAGAAGTGGGACCCGAATATTTCCCCACCTCATTTATTCAAAGTAGAAGAGCCAGGATTTGAATTAATTTTCAAAAATCCAAGGAAAGTACTTACACAGCAAAACTATTATCCATCCTAATGGGTCTCCTTCTGCCAGAATATTCCACCATGGACCACGTAACTCTCCTAACTAAAATTTTATTAAACTATATCCTTAAAAATTGGTTAATTTCTGAGGAAAAAGTCCGTATAACTGTAAGATTCCTCAACGAGTTCTACTCAAGTATTGGTCTGCTTTTCTGCCTCCACTCCGTTCAGCAAGGCTCAATGACAGTTTTCTCTCTTCCAATACGGCCGTGACATTTTTTGTCTTCTGTTCACAGGGTTTTCTAACTTTTTCATAGCCCTTTTGAGCTTTTGGCTCTCAGCCTTCACAAACAAACTGTGCAATGCATCTGGAATCAAGGAAGAAAAGACTGCATAATTATTAAGTTAAATATTGTCTCCTGACCCTTACAAATAAATTTTTCATCTGTTGCCTTTCCTGGTTATTTCCCAGCCACCTGCTATTAAGTTAAACAGATACGGTTGAATACAGCATATTCAAACAACCTGTAGCAAGCATTCGTAAATTATTACAGGAAAACTTTCTGCCTCCCCAAGAAAGGCAAATGTAATTTCACTTCTCTTGGAGACCTAACCTGTGAAGGTGTGTGCCTCTCTCCATGGTCACTGATGACCATTTGTTGTCAGGCCCTCAACAAACTTTAAAAGAGCAGAGGTATTTTGCCTCCCATTATTTCTAGGGATTCGAATTTCCAAACAATGTTGTCAAAGAACTGTCAGACACATTAATGCAATTTCTTTTGTTTAAAACCTGATGGTCCCAGGGTCAGTTCTGAGCTGACATATATGAAAGCATTAACTTTTATTATAGGTCAAGATCCATTAAAGAAGCTGAGACACATCTGAACTATTGCAAACTGTGTCTTTTCTTTCCATTCCCTCAACATTTCTGTGATTGTACTATTACCTCATTCCTCTTCTGATGATTCTCAGCTGTCTGTTAATATAAAATTAAAGGTAAAAAGTACTGCTGTACAACATAGCAACATTAAAAATTGAAGCCACAGAGGATTGAACATGAAGACAGCAGCAATACAAACTTCAAAAAACACTGCATATTTATAGAGAGTTTCATGGAATAAATGGTATTTTATGCTCCACACCATTTAGACCTCAATCTTTCTTCTTGCAAAGCCAAGCTGTTATTTTTGTGAATGGTTCCAAAGTCATTTATAACCAGGCCAATGCATCACTGACAACAGCACCTTTGAAGTCAGGTAGGGATTATTCATTTGCTGTGAATTTTTTGAGGAGCTTTATCCTCTTTCCATACACAGCCATTAAAAATCACAGGCAAAAATAAAGGTGCTAGTTGCAAACAAAAGTAAGCTATCAAACTCCCTGGTTTGAGAGAGTTTGGTTTCAGATGAATTCTGGGCAGTGCAAGAAGCCAATTAAATTTTTAATGTGGAACCTTTAATTTTTAATGAGGAACACGAGAGGGTTCAGTGTTCCTGAAGTGCACCTTCCAGGGCGGTGCGATCTGAGCACACTCAAAAGCCCAGAACTCTGGAAAACAAGCCCTCGGGTCCATGCAGCCACCCTTGGGGACACACTGAGGGGGAAAATCACGACTTTTGGTGTAATTTTTAGCTCTCCATGGAAGACCATGTGCCAGTGTGTGTGTTTGTCTGTGTGTGTGTGTGTGTGACTTCCCCACAAAGGAAAATAGACTGCGTGTATCTATATATATATTGTACATTAGGGGGAATTTCTCCCCAGGAAGGGTGATGAGACATCGGAACGGGCTGCCCAGGGAGGTGGTGGGGTCACCGACCCTGGAGATGTTTAAGGAAGGACAGGACGTGTCACTCAGTGCCGTGGTCTGGTTGGCGAGCTGGTGTTCGTCCATAAGCCGGACTCGATGATCTCAGGGGTCTTTTCCAACCTAACTGATCCTGTGATTCTGTTATACACACAAACTGATACAAACTTTAAGCCTGAGAACGCCTTGCGCGGGGCGTTCAGCCGGGCAGCTGTGAGGCGAGCACGGGAGTCCGCTGAGCCCGGGGCTGCGGCCGCGGGAAGGTCCCGATGGGGGCGACTGAAGGGATCACCCTGCCCGGGCCAGGTCTGAAAAGGGCCTCGGCTGAAGGCACGGGGGAGCAGAGGGGCGGCGGAGAGCCGGGGGAACGGGCAGGAGCAGCCCCGGCCCTCCCCCGCCTCACTGCCGCCCTCGCTCTCCCGGGCGCATGCGCGGAGGCGCCGCCCGCTCCGCCGAGCGCGCAGCGGGAGCTGTGGCGGCAGCGCTGGGACAGCCCGGCCCGGCACCCCCGGCTCGGC
>VZRE01009480.1:34257-85824 GCA_013396775.1 Cephalopterus ornatus
CGCGGGGAGACCCTCGGAGGGGAGCGAGGGTGGGACGTGTCCCGGCGCCCCTCGCCGAGCTCCGGGAACCTCCCGGGAAACTTCTCTCAGGGGGTTTGTGCCGTTTCCAGTTAAGCCGGGGAGGAAAACGTGTGGACTGTAGCGAACAAAGGAAGAATCGTGCGGAGTTTGTCTTTTGGAAGAAATAGTGGCTGTCTCCGAGACAGGCAGCTGACACGTTTTTCTCTGAAGTTTCACAAAAACGCCGCCACCAAAAACAAAGCCACGGCCATCTGAAGTTTTCGTATTCCTGTTAAAACTCTTTGCACTTTGGGCAGGGTCACCCACAGACCTCGCCCGTGTTTGGGCTGCCGTGCCCGGGGCAGGGCTGGAGCCGGGCGATGCTGGGAACGGGAAGGGCTGTTTGGGGAACGAGCCTGGCCCCACACCTGGGGTTTCGTGGCCCCTCTCCCAGGCCTGGAGCTGCCAAGGGGACAGTGTGTCCACATCCACAGGAAACAGCAGGGGCAGAGGAAGCCTCGGTCATCACAGTCGAAACTGGGATTCAATGTTGCCTTGGTTGAGGGGTGAGAGCAGGCGGTGGCCTAGGCTTGGTGGGAACAAAACGCAGAGGAATGGGGCCAGTGAAGAAGACTATTTTAAGTTTTCATGGATAAGTCCAGGAAGAGGGACAGTGATGCAGATGTTGGTGTTCTAGAATAAAATCAAGACCTTACATTTATTATTACTATTGGCTGTTGCTATCACTGAAGTTGGGCTTTTTTCTGCAGCCTGGGCTGCTCGTTGCCACCCTCTGTACCATCCTCTCCCCGTAGCTGGCACCATTGTTTATGCAGCAGTGGGGTGAAGTGGCGCAGAGAATTACCCACAGATTTCACAGTGACCTTATAAACACTTTCTGATTAACCTAGTTAGTGATCACGTCTGTTTCTCTGCATAGGGGAGCTTATACTGGCTCAAGGAAACGTGTGATGGGGAGGGAAAGAGTTTATCTTTGTCGTAAGTAATGAGTAGGTATGTATATAAAATTTTTTTTAATGCATAAACATGGGCAGAGACGGACCTGTGTAAAGGGATTGTGCAACTGTGATGTTGAGCATTCTGGCTTGTGTGTTGAACAGAGGGAGTGCCATTGATAAAGCAGTTATGGGGGAGGTTTACAAGTGCAAGAGGTGAGGAGAAGTCTGAGGAGCCTTAACCAGTAAAGGTGAGTGAGATTGCAAGAGTAGTTCTTGCTGCACCAGGGGAATGAAATTAGAAGCCAGAGAAGAGGGGACAGGGAATTTATGAGCACTGCATGGAAACAAGAGTGAGATTTTTAGTCATGTGTTCAGCCATCTCATTTCAACCTCTCTTAGACTAGAAAATTTTATTTCTCAAAACAGATTACGCTAGAGCCTGGGATTCCTGAGTATCTGTTTTCTTGGAATTAGCAAATAATAAGAAATCCCTCAGTGAAACATCCATTTCTCACACAAGTTCATCCAGAAATTTGTCCAACTAATATATTAGCTCAAAACAGCAAAGCATTGCGTCTGGTTATAATAGAATCTCTGAGATTATAACTTGGTGACATCAGTTTTCTTCTATTAGAAGTTGGTAATTACACACAATCACAGTACCTATACTAATAGGGTCATTCCAGAATGACTCAAAAATGGAGAACTGAAGTTCTTAAGTTAGCTTTAATTCAGTCTCTTCATACATCTAGATTGAACTACAGTTTTCTATTACATATTGTTTGTTGCGTGAGAAATCCTGTTATACTCAAGGTATTAAAGAGATAAAGTGTTTTGGTCTCATCCTCACTAATTTAGTTATGTGACATTGAGACATATTCTGAATGTGACTCAAATCTGCATCAAATTCTGCTTTGACGGTGGAATCGCAAATTTCCTTGTGTTGTCTGTTGTGTTTGTCACCTTAGTATCTCAGTACTTGACAAATTCCCTGCTTAACTAACAAAACTCTCCTAAGACAATGAAATCGTCCTCCCATTTCACATGAATGAAAGATAAAATTATGGAGACCAAATTTCGTCCAGGTAGGATCTGATCTTTTTTAGGGTATTGAGTTCAGTGTCATGGTTTATATTAAGTGTACAGGTGCAAATAAACTTAATATCTGGTCTAAGCTTATGCTGCTTTTGCGGATCAAGAACTCAGATTTTGGGAGAGGCATTCCTAAAAAAAAATGTATGTAGTTGGTGCCCACCTCAAAACAGCATTTTTTGGTAATTTCTCTAGAGTCGTGAATAAATTCTATGGCAAAAGCAGGATAAAATATACTTCAGGACACTGCTAACTTATTTTAGAACTACAGTATTGTGAACACTTTTGTTTTCTGTGTCATTTTAAACAGCTCCCTTTTCCCGTGATTGTCCTGTCCATCATTTTGTTCTGGCTACCTCTGTGACCTCCCTCACTTGCAATAGTGTAACCCTTTCCACATTCATCTGATGAGGCAGATCCCAGAATTAATCAGGTTGGAAAAAGCCTTATCTGGCTTACTTTGACTCTTACCTGTCTCTTAGAAACAGCTGGATGGGCAGGGAACAAGAGAGATGCTTGGTATCACTTACCCCGAGTATGAGTACTGGGGAAAACCTAAGCCATTTTGCCCTTCCGCTTCCTCTTCCGTTATTCCAGTAAATCTTCTGTGGTTCATCTCTTCCCATTTACTCAGCAAATGACACCAGATTTCCTATAGGCAAGAATTTTAAAATGTTTTGCACATCCTGTTAATGGCTTTTGCTTTCAGTTTCTCAACTCAATCCTGAACTTTGCTGCTGGTTTTCATCCTTTTCCTGCATGAATTCCCATCAGCTGTGCTTCCAGGATGCTGCCTTTCTCTGGCTGGTGTTTCTTTAGTGGTTGATTTGCTTCAGCTTCCAAAGACAATCTGATTTCTTCCCCCACCCTTGCTTCCTCTCTTCTTCCACATTATAAACAAAAGCACTTGCATTATACAGTAGAGAACCCTACAGAGCTGGCAAGGGAGTGGACTGAATGACCTAATGTCTCGCCTCTGTTCTACTGCCAGCTATTTTTGAGTTCAGATGTTGGTAACTATTTGACCTTTTAAAATCTAATCTGACAATACCCCGCCCTTTCCTTGTTTACTTTTGTTTGGTTTACTAATTCTTGTTAAATAAAATTTGATGTGCATTTGTGAGGTCTGAAATACACTTAACCCATTCTCTCCTTGCCAGCACTTTTGATGGTACTGATTATCAAGTAATCTGTGTTTTAATCAAGGTTGCTGAATACCATTATTAAAATAGCTACATTTCAAAAGTGACACCCGTCTTCATACTGGAAGCTAAAGAAATTACATCCTAACCACCTAAAATCACACCATGGATTTTGGCTTGCTTAGGAAACATATTTGTTGAGATCTATTTTATAAGTATTTCAGACTCACTCATGTATTTAGTGTTAGATAATCATTATGTAAAATACCTTTAATTTTGGATAAAAATTAGGCATCTGTTCAGAAATAAATATGTAAAATCAGACAAGAAGTATATTTGCACAGCCCAACATAATGGAGCTAGCATCCAGGGCTGAGATTTCTGAACAGTATAGTAACACAAGTGCTGCCTATTTTCAAACAAACAATGCTACTTTGTGTAAATATTTTTTCTGAGAGTAGATGTCTTAGCACGGGGGAGAGACAGACTACTCTGCAGTTGCACCTTGAAAGATCTTTGAGATTCCTTGCCTTTTACACATTACACTGTGCTGTGTGCCTGCTCAGTGGAGTGTTTCATTTAAAGCATTAAATCAGCCTTCTCTTGTCCCTTTTGAAATGACTTTTGGAGATCATCATTTCATGTTCTAAGGTCACACACTCAACATATTTCAGGTTTTCATTTTATTGGTCAGTCTGTACCAATATGATTACTCCCAAGAGAAGTCAAATTAAGTGATGCTAAAATCCAGAGAGACTATGTGAAGTGTAGGATTGGAGTAGTTTATTGTAGATAAAGCTTCTTAATCCTAGTGAAATATCCATTTTATTGCCTGAAACTGCAGAACATCTGTGTTTTCCAGAACTGTAGGGTAGGTGAGATTTTTTTTGTTTGTTTACACCAAGATGTTTTACCCTTTTGTTGTAGTTCTGGATGTTCCTGTTTTGACAAGCTCTCCATGCTTCTGTAGTGTAACAGTGGATGCCATGGACCAATTTCAAGACTCACTTTACAGCAATTCCTCATTAAAATCCCTGTTGCTAAATTAACTATCTAACTTAACTGCCTAAACTGCAATATTTATTAAATTAGCTGTATTTCTAACTGTTTCCTACTTGGTGTTAAAGAATGACTCAAAGTGTGAATTTGTTAGCTCACTGGTGTGAGGCAGTTTATGGAATTCTACCAGGAAAATCCATGAATTTTGGAGGCTTCATCAGACAGGTGAACTTTAGCACCTGGCTGGACCCCCAGGTTTATCAGTGAGCTGTTGACTGACCTTGTGTATATTCTTCGGATTTTATTTGCAGACTTCTACTCTTCAAACTATTTGCTAAATAAACCTGGGAGGAGAAGCAACTTTCTGTTTTTAACTTTCAGTCCCTAGTGTTCATTCTCATCGCTATGGGCAAGGGCTAAATGAGGTTTCAGCAGCAGGATTATCAGCTAAATCTCTTGCTGCTCTTCCTATAGATTTCTCCTGTGGCAGATGAATTTAGCACAGTCCATGATATTTTATTTCAAAACTGCTGAGCAGCTCTGAGTATCAGAAATGGAATGGACTCACTGTACTATTTTCTGTTTGTTACTCTTGGTTGTCAGAGCTGCGGGCAGCAGCAAAATAAAGGCATGGCACACTGAGCGTGTGGCTGTGTAAGCAGCTTAACTGATCTAAGCTTCTCCTGCTGTCTGAAAACTGGAGTTCTTCCTTTTCCACTCCATCCTTGCCAGGTTTTGTGTTTTGACTGCTTCCCTTGTGCTGGCACTAGCACTCTTAATGCTCTGCAGTCAACTGAACCAGGGAGCTGATCTGTTTTATTGCAGAACAAGCATCCTGACACACACACACACATGAAAAGCTTTTCCACTGGGTGCTGCCAGCCAGAACTTGTACTGCCTCGGTGCAGGGAGTCTGTGTGTGTCTGTGTGTGTGGGACCACCTTCTCAGACAGCAGCTTTAGCTGGGACGGATCTGAGTGCTGACTCTAGAACCAGCAGTGAAGCAGCAGGGTATCAGTGTCTTGCTCTGCTGACGTCTTTGAAGAACAGCAGCAAACTTCTCAAGAGGGAACATACAAGGAAGTCCCTCAAAAGGCCCAAGAACCCAGTGAACAGACCATGAGGTGAACAAACTCGTCTTTCATGGAAAGGCCACTTAGGGTGAACTGTAAAGAAGTGCCCAGCTACAAACTCATCTGTAGGTGTCTCAGATGGAAGTATCAAAGCACTTTCACTGTGGCCATTCTTTAGGAACTCCTGGCAAAGGTTTGGTCTAAGTTTTCATTTCAGTGTAAGAAAGAAATTTTTTAAAGTGAGATCAGGCATTTACTGGAATAACCTGCCCAGGGTGAAATCCCAGTCACTGGAGGTTTCTAGGATGCAGTTGGATAAGAATGGTAGATAACCTCAACAGGGCTCCCTTTCCCACAAAAGGACCAGACAAATCTTTCAAGGTTCCTCCCAACCTGGGCTGCACTGTGATTCTATGAAATTCTGTGTGGGTGAAGTGATCTACACCAGAAACACAAAAGGTGGAGATGCACCAGCTGAAGGGCAGCATGTCTAGGATTTTTCCAATGACTTCTTCAGTGAACACACGAGTGAATGAGTTACCAGATCTATAAAACAGCAGTGATGTATTTCTTTGTATTATAAGACTCCTCCACGTTTCCTGCGTGGAGAGTTTCCATGCGTTCAGCTTTGTGGAGGTGTAGGGCAACACGCTTTAAATCTTCCAAGAATAAAATGTTAGACATGTTAGATTCTGTAGAGCATATGTCAGTTATGAATGAAGTTTTCAAGAGCTAACTTTATTTTAATTCTGTGTATGCTTTTGACACAATTAAGATAAATTATGTCTTCAAATACAGTTGATTGCGCACACACAAATTTGACACATTAATTTGGCATATCAGTGTTAGGAACTTCAATATGTGTAAGATTTTTTTGCCCTAAGTCTTTTAAAACAGATTTCTAAAGTGAACATCTTCTATGTTGTTTTTGTTACATACTTTTTTGTGCTTCCTACTCAGGCAGAATGGATATTGTACTGAATCACTTCTTAAGGAGTAGAAGAGCAACAGTAGAATTATTGTTTTAGTTTTGGGAGCTGCAATTGTGTTTTCACAGTGCTGAAAAGTGTGCAAAACTCTTTACAAGTATGACCTGGTACTGGTAGTTCTGTGACTGCTGGAACTCAGGCAGCTTTGTTTTGTATGGGTTTATGCTGTGTGATTAATCAGCTGTGACTTAGAGCTTTACTGGGATATTTATTTCTTCATAAATGACAGTTTGAATTAGATGTTAATTCATCTTCCAGTCTTCTCTCGAGCTACGATGTTCAAAGTGCCTCCATCCTCTAGACCAGTGTGCTTTCTTTAGGAAAACTTCCCTGAATTTAAGGTTTTCTGTTGTTCTGTAGTAATTGATTGGAAAGGGACACTGAGTAAAGTTGTTGGTCTAGAGGACAACACAAAGCCCTTATTACTGAATGAAAACAATCATGAAATAGAAAAACTGTGTTAACACCCTTTGAAAAGAAATACTGTTGATGTTTTCAATACTTGCATTTTTAGTAATTCTTACAGAATTACACCCATTTAAAATGAAAATTCATCCTTGACTTCAGTCTTACTAAACCAAATGTAGTCTATGTTTTAGAGGCTACAAGGTAGCTAAGGAGGGATGCAAAACCAGCTCCCTGAGAGGTTAGTTTTGGTGGCTCATTCAGTCTGGAAAGTTCATATTTCCTTTCTGCTGCTGTTCTAGAGAGGAAGGGGAAGAAGAGGAGAGGGAGGTTGGTGGGAGAGGGGCAAAGCTCTGGTGCAGAGCACAGAACTGCATCAGCCCACATTGAGGGCCTGAGCCTCAGTAGGAAATGGGTATCTGTGGCAGGAAAGGAGGTAAAATTCCTTGACTCATCTTCAAGGCTGAAGCCAAAACATCATGTGTAAGCCAAATGTGTTAATGAGCTGGAGTACTTTTGTGCGTAGGTTTGTTCAAATCCTAGTCAGAAAAAAAAATGAAGTGCAATAAAGTAAAGTAATGCGTGTATCTTAATGTATTTGGAAATCCAGGTTAAGTTGCTGTGAGGGGTAATGGATGTGGGTGTGGGGAGAGGGAAAAAATAGTATTTAAACATTTTTTTTCTATATTTTGTAGAGCTGTTTACCCTTCTGTTTAACTGCAGCTGTTTCTCGGATTCTGGTGGTGTACAACTTTTGTGTGCTCTCTTTATGCAATTTTCCAGTGTGACAGAAAATTTAATAAAAATCTGTAAAGGAGTTGTGCCTCATTATCTTTTCCCTAGTTACCATATAATCGAATAAGATGAAAAATGTGTTTATGACTCTTTCATAACTTCTATGCAATTTGATTTTTGGTTGACTGGAAAATCCCATTAAAACATGCTCTGAAATGTGGTCGTATATGCATCGCTTCAGGGGAGGACAGACAGGGTGGAAATTTATATTGAAGCATGCTGACGGTGCGTAAATACTTGGAAGAGAAGGCTTTGTCTGCACATTTCTCTAGTTTAGTTTAGCACTTCACAGAGAAATTACTTTTTATTGGGTTTGGGTTAATTTTTCTCAGATAGATGAGGAGTTAGACGCTGGCCTACCAAACAAGTGCTAAATGCAATATCTGTGCAGAGCAGTATATTTGCCTCCTCACAGAGAAGCAAAATAAACCTTATGAAGAAGTAGGCTTATGTTTGCTATAAAATTATTGTATGCAAAACAAAGATGCCAATGTGAAATTATCCAGTTTTCTTTTCAAAACAAAAATGCACGTTCTGAGAGCTAGACTCTTTCTGGGATTTTTTTAGAAGCTACTTGAAAAATACTGGTAGTTTAGAGGGGAACTGATTTTTAAAAGTGGCTGTTGCTCCTTGCCTTTCACAGTATTGTAATAATTTCAAGAAAAACTTCAGTGAATTGAGAATAATCTTTTTCAAATGTATGGAATTGTCAGGTCTCTCTGTGAAAAGAGCAGACTCGAATATTGGATACAGTTGGAGGCTGAATTTTGTGGAGCCAGTTTGTGTTATTGGAAAATCTGTTACAAGGTATTATTTGTGACACTACGGTCATGGGTTTGCTTTATAAGCTGTGTCAGAGAAGAAAGTATCTGTAAGAGTTTCAGAGCAGGATAAATGGTACATTGTTAGCTTTGGTCTCTGACCTTCTGTCCATGGACAAACACTGTATCTGAAATGAAATTACATTTTTTGGGAATGGACTGTGCCCAGATACTGTTGCTCAGCCCTTTTCTCTCATGCCTGGAGAGATACAATCTGAAGTAAAGGTGGCATTCTTTCTACTTTCTTAGTTTTTTTATTTCTCTCCTATCTAATCCATAAGGTAGAAGGCACTGTTATAATCTATTTTCTACTTGTTCTGAAAGTTTTGACGCATTGATTTGGGAGACCCAGAGCTAATGAAAAAGGGAGATTGTAGGTAGTAAGTGGGTTTTGTTCAAGAGACCACTTGCCATTTGTCAGCTCAGTTTCTGGTTGTGTGGTGGTATTATGTGCTGATAGATACTCCCCTAGTCCTAATCCAGTTTAAACTGGAGAGGAACTGGATGTAGTTGTTGGGCACTGAACTACTTCCCTGCTTTCATAGCCAGGTAGTTACCAATAAAAGACTGCAATTAAATCAGCTCAATGTCTGTCTTCTCTGAACTGAGTGGTTTGTTATATGGTAATTATTTAAACACAAAGGATTTTTTTTTCCTTTCCATATAAATAGTAACATATAATTTTTAATCCCTACACAATCCAGTTTTCAACTGCAGTTGAGAGCTGGTGACTGTTCCTCGGTTTGTTGTTTGCAAAGCATCAGGAGATGGTCTGAACTACGAAATGAAAGTTGGCTTGATCATAATTTACAAAACAGATGCAAACATTTCATTTGTATGAAAACAGGGGAAGAAAATTAAATTAATGCACATTCAGAGCGTCTAATTGAGAGAGGCTGTAAGTGAAAACATGCTATAAGGAAAACATTTGGCAGCAATTCTGATACAGGTCATGTGGAGTTTTTTTCTTGAAAAGCACTAGCAGGTCCATTGATTGTTTTATCTTACTATAAATTTAAAAATACTTGATAGTTATTCAATAAGCAGCTGTCACCTATCAATATGTTATTTAACACTTCAACCACCTTTAAATTCATGGCAAAAGGATCATGCAGTTTCTCTGGCTTCTCGTGTATTGACTTTATGATTTTAGAAGCTGGTAACATTTTGGAGAGGAACTTACTGGAAATACTGATAATGGTGATCATAAACTGGATGTTAATTTTGTAATCTGTAATTGCCAGTTTCCAGTCTTTGGGTGTGTGAGGGGAGAATGTGCTTTTTTTGTTTGTGGAGGTTTTTTGGGGAAGTGAGGAGTGGCCAGGTTTTCTCCTAGTTCCCAGATTAGGTATCTGTGTGTGTCTTCTTCTGGTGTTTCTGAGCAACCACTCTGATATTTCAGGGATTTGGCATTAGACTGGTCCCTGTGGTATCCTGTGTATTAGCAGTATTTAATTTCCTCGATAAGAACGTAACATCTGGATTCCAGAGACAACCACATAGTCTGAGATTCAAAAATATTGTTCACTGTGGTGAGGGTTTTTGTTTTTGAGAAGTTGTTTTGTTTGGTTTGAGTTTTTGCTCAAGGGAGAGCCTCACGTTACCTTTGTTTTTGTCAACGTGTTTGTCAAATAATTTTGTAGCTTTGTAGAAAGTTTTGCCAGACATTTGCTATCACCCCATAACAACCTTTGGCTTTTTCCTGAGGAGTCATTTTCACAGAGTTTCCTTCCTCATAGCTTCTGTTTTGAGTGCAGTCATACAGTACACGTTGGATGGATCTCCAGTAGCATTTTGGTTCAGATTAGGAGTGTACTTGGAAAGCAGATCTCCCAGTTGTCACCACTTACTGTGCTTTGGTTTGTGCTGCAGAATCACTTCAAAGCACTCAGACTAAATTATTTTTGGATGAAGGTAAACCCGAGGATACTCTTCAAGAGCACACCTGCTGCAGTCCCACTGCCACAGGGTGCTCAGCTCAGGGAATGAAACTGTAGCTACCCCAAAGTAAAGTTCTCGACCTGTGTTGTGTAAATAGCGTCCTCAGCACAACTGTTTCGTTCTTCAGCTGCACTCCTAGTGCTGTGCATTACTAGCTAATATGACTATAGTCATGCAGAGTGATAATTATTATGCACTTAGAGGTAATTATTCTCGGCCACTGTAATTGCTTCAGATAAAGAGTCCAGCTATTGAAGCCTAGGTTAGAATAGACGATATCCAAGTGTCTGACAACCTGAGTTTGATTTGGAAGCCGAGACTTAAACAGTAATTAGGTCAGGGAGCACCAGAGATATAATGAAGCTATTTTCCTGTTTCTGTTACCTTTTGACCTTTCCTGCTTTATTAATCTGAGTTCTCCTCCATTCTCTAACATGCTTACCCTTATTAGCCAGCCACTGGCCCAAATTACCACAGTATTCTGACACCTCGTATGTGCTGCCAGAAGCTCTTTCCCTCTTCTCATCTCTTCAGCTGCTTTGAGTTCCCGCCTAGCAAAGGGCTGTGCAGGCTGTGTCTGGTCCTGAACACGGTGTTGTGATTCCTGGCTACCTCCTTCCTGCTGGCAAAATGGGTAATGATTTACAGCCACCAGAGGTGCCATGTTTCCTGAAATACTGCCACAACTGGTAAACCCATCTTCAGCGACAACATTAATGGGTTTTCTCTGTTCTTTCTGGTCATAGATTTTCATGGAAAACTTATGGGAGCACAGAAAAAAATCTCAGTGTCAGATTTGGTTAAAAGGTATTGGGGTAGGAGCAGAATGTAGAATAGGTGAGTAACACAGTAGTTTTGTGTCCAAACAAAATCAGGATAAAAACACATCCTGCTGTGGAAGCTTTATGTAATTGTTCACCATTCTCACTTGAAAAAGAAGGAGAAGAATTGATTATATCAACACTTTAATGGATTATGAGGTTAGATACTCGAAATTTGAATTCCTGAAGCATGGGAGATTGTTTAACCTAAAGCAATGTCTTCTAGCAGTAGCTTACAGAAGAGAGAGGTGTCTGAAGCTCTGCTCTATGGGCTACTCAGAAAGGCGTGGTCTTGAGGATTTGTGGAGTTCTGGTTTCCACAGAGATAGTTATGTGAGTGTTAAATTCTACCACCCAGGAACTGCTCCAGATGGTCCCCAGGACTTTAAAACCATGCAACCTACCAAAATTCTTCCCCACCGAAGAGAGAATTTTGTTACTTCTCCTGCCTGATGTCCTGGTTGCCAAAATGTGTGTATCAGGAAAATGTTCTTGGCTGGTTTTGAAAGGGAGGGGAAGGGAGAGATGTCTTAGCTTGTAGTAATTTCCCCCTTTGAACCAGAGGAGCCTGGAAATATCCAGAGAATAACCAGCCAGAATATTGATGCAACTTTAACAGGAAAAAAACCCACAAGTGCAGAAGGGGTAATAAAGTTGAGGCAGAAGCTTAGACTTCAGTCTGTGCCAGCTGAAGTCCTGCCCGGCTGCAGCTGTGAGGAGCTGCCTTCTCTCTGCTCTCAGGGCGGTGTTGGAGAGCTGTGCTCAGCTGCTTGCTCTGTGAGTAATGATGTGTTTCACGGGCTTTAAGATGCAATGGCACTCTGCTAAGTACAGGTTTCTCTTAGCGACCTGCTCTGTGGGTTTGGGTCCTTATGTAATCAGAATTAATTATGATGTTTTATAATGCTGTGATCAGATAGCATCTACAAAGCAGAGGGGTTTTTTCCAGTTCTCTGTTTTATTCTTATCCTTGTCCCATGTAGTTTGACATGGGACAAATCTTTTGCATCCTGGTCTAATAGAGTAGTTTCCAAAATGTTCAATCCCTCTTTATTCCCACTAAATTCCCTGAATAACTTTGCTGTTGCAATCAAACCAAACTTAATAAATACAAGGTTCTTCTATATCCTAGGGACTTTCTGTTCGGAGAAAAATAAATATTTCGTCAGTATTTGAATCCATGTAAATTATTTGGAATGCTTTTCCTGGGAAGAAGGTTCCTGTGAAACAGATGATGATAATAAGTAAAATTTTAGTCTTCTGTAACATTTTTTCCAAGGATATAAAAGATGTGTGTGGTGGGATGTTTTGAATAAATGGCAGTGAGGTAATTAAATAACTACACAGGAAGACAGATTAATAATCTTTTAATATTTCTTCTAAACAGACCTCCACAGGAGTGTTTCAGTTGTTGCATTGCACCTGGTTTGGGGCTGAGGGCTAGAAAAGGGGAGTTTATTTTTAGACTGAACATCTACTAGTGTTTTAGTTAAGAGTGTTCCTTGAATGGACCTGCTTTCATAAAAAGCTCCAGAAAAAACTAAATATGTATATAACTTTAAGAAATTATGTAGCTGTATGTGGCATCTGCTTATAAATTGTGTCCCAGTGGTTTCATTAATTGTACAGATTACAAAACTAAAATTAACGGTTGAATGCTGTGTTAAGAATGCTGTTGCTGAATGAAAAAAGCCACTTCCCTCTTCCCCACCTGGATGCTGTCAGGGTCATCCCTCCCCAGCTGCGAGAGGAACACGGTGGCCTTGCAGTGTTTTGAGTCCCTGTTAATGCAGAGAAACTAAGTGAGGGACAATACCACTGCTGCTTTACGTTAGCCTCATTTTTCCTTCCCTTTCTAATCCCTTCCCTTAAGGACTTGCTTTGTTCTTGATGTTCTGTATCCTCAGAACACGTGTCAGTGAGTGAGAACAGCGCAGGCAGTTTTGTGTGTCCTCAGTCAGATCCTCTGTCCTGTAATGGTACATGCTGCACACAAGTTTCCATTAGTCAGGAAATGTACCCAGAAGAGGTGTGTGCTGCCGACTGAAGATGGTTATCTTAGTAAATGCAATAAAATCTTGCAGAAATACTGTCTTAAGCCAACAACTTTTAATGCTGAAATTAGTTACCTTTAGAATTTGAGGGATACACTGCACTGCTAGAAGATGATTACCAGCTTTGGAAACGTACACAAATATTCTGTGCTTTATGCTTATAGATAATGCAGGCAAGGTTTGAGCACTTTCAGGATTGAGGGAAAGAAAATTTAGGTTAGTTGTGGAAAGAAATGCACATCTTGGTTTGTTACTTCAATATTGGGTCCTTGAGCTTTCATGCAAAATATTTCCCCTTGGTAAGAGGCTGCAGCCTTTTGGTGGTGAGCAGGGTGCTGCTGGTAAATAGCACAGGCTTTGTTGGTGTGTCTCCTTGGCTGTCTCACACACTTTAGAACTTGTATTTCTTATTGAGTCATCATAATTCCTACTAGGAGTGGACCGTTCATTGTTTTCTTGCCTTGTTTTCTAACCATTCTGCTGACAGCCAAGCAGGCAGTGAGGAAAGATCACGTGTTGGTTTGGGTAAGTCAGCTGCCACTGAACTCAGAGTTCAACACTCAGTGCGGCTGTAGAGCTGCCCATGCTGTCCACCCTGTCATCACCTTTTCCACCAGCAAATTTAAGGTGATATGTAACCTTGTGGAGGGAATAACCTAAAGAAGAGGGATCCCTGAAATAATAAACATTGATGTTACTGTTGTGGGGGGGAGTGTGAGGAGTGTGTGCTCTTGTGTATGTAGATGACAAAGATTGCTCTGTAAACATAGGCTTCAGTAAGGTTTGTGAAGACTTAAAAGCAGAAAACTAAATAAAGAGCTGGGTAGAGGAATAAATGAGTCAGTAGCAAGCCAAGATGTTCCTGTGGTGTGGCCAGCCCTCTTCAGCTTTATTAGCTGGTTTATGACAGTAAAAAAGATTTTTGTACTTGTCCGTGTTCAATCCCTTCTTCCAAGCAACCTTTGAACTATTTAGTCAGTTTGAACCAAGCCAGTCAGAGAAGAGGACTAAAATATAATTAAACTCCTTCCCTTTAGGGGAAGGGACAGTTAAGTAGAGGGTGAAGGCACAAGCGGTTCCTCTGCAGTGGGAGAGTTTGTTCCGTGAGTGAAACGTCTGTGTAGTGGCAGGGCAGCCATTGCCCCTGTCCTTAATCAACCTCTTGCCCAGTAGGTGTTTGGATGTCACAGGAGGAAGCTGTGATTTGTGGGAGCTTGGAAATGAAGGTTGAGGAGATGTAGAGAAGAAAGTCAGGGGAACATAGAAAAGACACACATTTGGTGGATAATGGACATGATTAGTTCCAGGGAGCTCTAAATACTTGTAATTCCTGTGAGAATCTGATGTAGATTGATGAAGGGGAGTTGTTTCTGTACTACAGCCACTGCTTGGAAAGCTGTATTTGGTGTTTCCTAGGACAGGACATACTGTTTCCTTCCGTAATGAAGGAGGTAAAGAAAAATGTAGTTTGTGTTTTGCAGCCACTTCAGGAAATCTTTATTTTGTCACCAACTCATACCTAACTTTGAAGACATTAAAATGTGGTTTTCCTTCTGTGTTTTCTTTTTTTCCTTTTCCTCCTCCACATGTTTTCCCCAGTTTCCCAGCTTGTGTGTGTCATTTATCTGATGTTCATCCCCAGACCTTATGATAGACCAAGCAACTAGCGCAAGGTGCCAAGGCAGAGGCAGCGTCCTGCTGTGTTCCTGGTGGAAAACATCCCGTAGCAGGGGAGAGGCATGTACGTTCCCCTTATTTCCACCACAGTTCCAAGTAGGCAGAGCCATCGGAGCCATCTAGTTGTGACTCGTGGATGTTTATTTATTTATTTGTCATGTTTTTGAAATCCACACCCAAGTTATTTGTTAAGGGGATGAAATATTAAAGACTAACTGAAATTTATTGCAGAAAAACTACTCCATTAGAGAGGGGGGAAAGCCTGGCAAGGTGTGTTGAATGCACGGCACTGCTGCCACTTAACAGAGCAAGGGAGCACTCATGGCTCTGCCTCTTCTGTCGCTGTGTGTTTTATTTGATGTTTGCAAAAGCAGCCGTCTGAAACTGGTGGCTGATAAATGGCAAAAGAAAATACTGATGTAGCAGGTGAAGAGAATAGTTACACCACTAGCCAATTCTTTTATGACCTGTTTATAAGTTTGGCAATTTCTTCATCACAGGTATTTGGGTTGTAACAAGGTGACCGCCCAGAAAATTATACTAATTTTAATTTTATTCAAGAAGCAATTGGCAAAGGTGGTTTGTATTAGCACAGAGTAGTCTGGTAAGAAAAATTTGGTCTATTAAAACCAGTCTTGTATAAATTCTGAAAAAAACATTGAAGTCTTCTGCTTCTGTTAGCCTGTAATAGTTAGTAGTGACAAGCTAAACACTATGGTCATGAGATTTCAGAGTGCTTTAATGTTTGCTGTTTATCCACATTTATTTGCCTTTTACAGAGATTTGATGAACTTGCTTTAAAATCAGTTTACTCCTTCATCCTACATGTCTTGTAGTCCCAGTCCTACAATTTTGTTTAGCAGGCTGGGATGTCTTTACCGAGCTCCACTCACCTCAGCAGTCCTTACAAACAGTGTTTACAAAGTCTGCTCTTGCCTGATGAATTATGGTGTTGGATGGGTCATGCTGGAAACACTAACTTTCCCTCTTTTTTTACAACAGCCATGGCTACCGCTCTTTGCAGAGAGGTTTGCTCATGAGGGTTTGGATTTATGGAAAGTGAGGACATCGGTGTGGTATATGTTGATGTGTAACCTGTCCTCTGAAGACTTGCACTAACCTTTAGGAGTAGGTAATTTATTAATTAAAAAAAAAGTGCCTTTAGCCTCATGGTGTTTTACTAACTTGGTTAGGCAGTTGTACCTTTCTTGTACTTTGCTGAAAGCTTTGATTTTTCTTAACTCTTCCCGTACTAGTAAAGACTCCAAGAAACAGAAAACAGTCCCTCAAACTGCTGTTGTTGCCTTCAGGTGCAGTTCTTGTTGGCTCTCTGCCTGGTGGGTGCAGTGAGCTCCGGGCACTTTAACTGAGAGCATCTCTTGTCTGTTCTCTTTCCAAGATGAGGTACAAAGTACATGTAAGTTCTTGTAGGGCAGGTTGGGATCCTCTCATGTATTGCAAGGTCTTTTGCCAAACTGCAGGCCTTGTTCTGCCCTTGAACTTTATGCAGGCATCCTGTTTTAATCAGTAGCTGACTGAATGAATTTACATGTTTGTTCTGATTTCAAAAAATCTGATCCATGGACTCACGATAATATGTTGACTTGATCTCTGCAGAGTAAATTTAAGTCTTAGCTAAGGTATAAGTAATTACAGTGGAGAATGTAACACCTTTCAAGTTCAATTAGGCAAAACAGGCTGCATCACATTTTAAATGATACACACCCTTTATTTCATATTAACATTTTTGTATATTCTGAATGTGCAAAGCCTTGAAAAAGTTTAAAGCATTCACCAGTTCACAAGAGTTAACTTTTTTTTGGATAGTATTCCTATATTACTGAAATTAGTTTGCATGCAGTAGTGGTACATCTCAAAAGAAGGATTAATGTTGATCACAAGGTTTCCAGTACTGATATATTTGTAACAGTATTAGGGAATCAAGAGAAACTTTTCCAAGTTCATCATAATTCACAAACTCAACAGGATGTTTCCTCTTTTGTTTACAGACTTGATACTGCAAGTTCCCTGCCCTGACAGCAATCACCATGGATAGTGGTAAGTTTGTTAACTTAGTGATGAGTGTGCATTCTTTACTATTCCCAATGAAGTGGGCAGTAACACACCCCAAAACTGTCCTCTCCTCAAAATCCCAGTAGCTTTGCACAAAAAATGCCCTCTGTCATTGAACTGATTTGAATGTTATGTACAATTCAGATCTTTGCCCACGTTGATGTGAACTGGAATCATGCAACTATTCTGACAGAGGTATTATTGGAAGACCATAATAGTCACAGATTTACTTGTGGCCCTTTGAAAGTTGGCTGAAGAATGAAAACCACAGAGCTCAGTTTCCAGCCTTGAGTACTTTACTTTTAACTGGTTTTAATCTTGTCCCAGTAACTCCAAATTTTTAGAGCAGAAGTCACTTTTTAAGCTTTATAAAGAAATTTTTCACCCCTCTGCCTTATTTAAACCAAATGGCTTTATTAAGATGAACTACAGAAAGACTCGAATTTAATAGCAGCAGCTTCAAATTTAAAGTTAAATGTTTATTTTCAGCATGGTGGTTTTAGTGGTGGTTTTAGTATGCTTAGTTGTTGGTAAGGAGTCAAAAAAAGGAAGCCTCAATAATGGTCTCAATGGAGCTGGTTTTGGTGTCCAGGATGCCCCAGACTTTGCTTTGGCCACACTTCTGTGTCCCAGAATACTTTTCCCACGCTCCTGCTCCCTGTTCCTTTTGTCACTAAAGACCTGAAGCCTGTTTTATTTCCGTGTGACAGCTTCAGCTGGCAGGCTGCGGTGTATTTATCCTCTCGTGTCCTTGCCTGTCTCTGGTTCTGATTGAATTTCACCTTGGTAGAGTATCCATCCTCTATTAGATTACCATGAAGGTTTTACAGAGAATGTGTAATAGATTGATCTGACTGTATTGCTCTCTTTAATAATAATAAGTGAAACTAAGGCTTTGGAATTTTATTTTTTTTTTGTAGCTTTCTGATGCATAAAAACTTGGTAAAAGACAAGTATTGCAGTTACACACAGAGCTCAACTGTGTCTGAAGAAATAATGTATTCAAATGCATTCAAACTGGTAGTTGATATATATCTTCATCTATATTCTAGAAACATCGAGGGAGTGGAAGAAGCTTTAGAGTATTTATTTCTGTGTCTATTTTACATAATGCCAAAATCACAATTTTGATTTTTATCTTGTATTTGCTAGTTAATCTCCTTTAAAAAAAAGTAAAAAAAAAATCTTCATCGTGCTTCTTTACTTTATTCTTGCCACATACAAGTCTTCTCTGATTGCGTTCAGCTCCATAGTAACATCTGTAGTGAATTTGGCCACACTGTGGCTTAGCTGAAAACACAAAGTAGGTTTTTTTACACACTCCTATCCAACTATAACTGAATATCTACAGGATTATGGTCCTGGAATAGTAAGAAGTCAAAATGGGTTCTTCGATATGATTCCATTCTCTCTTTTTATAAGGTTCATCAGGCAATGACTGATTCTCATTAAATCCCTGTATTTCCATCAGTATCTTCATCAGGATTGCTTTGATTCATGTGTTCTCATGTTTCCTTGATACATTTGTATTGACTTCTCAATAGGATTTGAAGGCGCTAGGAGCATGCAGAGCATTAAAAATATCACATCAAAACAAACAAATTATTATACTTTATTTTCCAGCCTTGCAGGTTCAAAAGCCATTCCTGGTCTGGACTAACCAGAGATTGTTAATTATCAGACATCTTCAGAAATTAATATGGGGTGTAGTTTATTTTCCTCAGGAGGCTTTTTTATGTCTCTGTGATGTATGCATTTTGCATACTGTATTGTGAGAGAAGACAGATTTTCTGAATATGAATGCTAAATAAAAAAGTTGGGCGTTTAGATAGTCATATATTGACTGTTCTTGAATACTGAATTATCTTAATGTTTGCTGCTCTTTGTCAATGCATTTGAATCAGAAATGTATGTTTACCTCCTTTTGAAAAACTAAAATATTCCCTAGAAACTCACACCAGCGTGTATCAAATGCAACATTTCTTAACGTACCAGCTTTAAAACCTTTATTCTGTTTCTAAATTGGAATGTACATGCAGAAAAAAAGATTTGTATCTCGTTTCTGAGAACCAGAATCTTTAAGTCAGGGTACTTTCAGCTACCTGTGTTTTCTTGTGATTCTCTTCCCTCTGCATCTGGTACAAAGCTGTCGTAGTTTCTCTCACTGCTCTTTTCAGGGATGAGTTCCAGCTGTGAAATTAAATCCCCTAGGTTTTATCTGCTGGAGGAAAGGAAACTTGATTATAGTGCATTATCTACTCTTCAGTGACTCTTCACGTGGGCACTCTTAAGAGAGTCTGGCCTGACACTTGTTCCCTTCAGGAATGCCCATAAGGAGTTGAGAGAAGTAGTTGGAGCACCATCAGTCCATCCCTGGGCATGGCTGGGTGCTGGCTTCCTCATGTGGACAAATCCTTCAGCTCATCACCTTTAGGTGACCACTGAGGCATGTGGATAGAAACCGGGTTCTTCAGGCCTAGAGGGGAGTCAGGAAAATTGTGTGGGAAATGGAAAGAAGCCATTAGGGGTTTTTTTTCCCTTTTTGAAGAGATTTATGTTATTTAGTCAGTGAATTTATAGGAGATGTCCATGTGCTCACCTGTGGTGCTGTACAAAACCAAATTAGTGGGAGGTGCAGTTGTAGGGTTGACACTGAACCCCTGGCACCATCATGGATAGTGTTATTTGTGTGGTGCATGTGTGTACATGTATTCAAACTGGAAGTATAGGAGTGAGTGGTGTTTTTGGAATTTAATCTTCAGGTCCTCATTTAATCCTTTGCAAAAGGAAGATCACTGTCCAGTGATTTGTAACCAAGTTGTAGTGGGTTGACCCTGGCTGGACACCAAGTGCCCACCAAACCTGCTGTCACTCTGCTCTTGGACAGGGGAGGGAAAATACTATGAAAGGCTCTCGTGGATTAAGACAAGGACAGGGGGAGTTCACTCACCAGTCATGGGCAAAACAGGCTCAACTTGGGGAAATTATTTAAACTGTGAGAAAACAGAAACAAAACACTTTTCCTCCTCCCCTTCTGCCTGGTCTCAGCTTTACTCTCCATCTCCCTACCTTCTCCCCCCACCTACACAGGGGGACGGGGACTGGGGGCTGTGGTCAGTTCATCACCTGCTGTCTCTGCTTCTCCTTCCTCCTCAGGGGAAGGACCTCATCACACCCTTCCCCTGCTCCAGCATGGGCCCTCCCATGAGGCGCAGTCCTTTGGGAACAGTCTGCTCCAGTGTGGGTCCTTCACAGAGTCCACAGGTCCTGTCAGGAGCCTGCTCCAGCATGGGCTTCCTATGGGATCACAGCCTCCTTTGGGCATCCATCTGCTCCAGTGTGGGATCCTCCACAGGCTGCAGATGGATCTCTGCACCACCATGGACCTCCGTGGGCTGCAGGGACACAGCCTCACCATGCTCTGTGCTGTGGGCTGCAAGGGAATATCTGCTCCAGCACCTGGAGCATCTTCTGCATCTCCTGCATCCCCAACCTCAGTGTCTGCAGGGCTGTTGCTCTCACATATTCTCAATCCTCTGCTGCTGCAGCTGCACAGTTTTTTTTATAGCCTTCTGAAATATGTTATCCCCCGGGGTGCCACCACCATCCCTGATGGGCTCAGCCTTGGCCAGCAGCGGGTCCATCTTGGAGCCAGCTGGCATTGGCCCTGTTGGACACAGGGGAATTTTCTAACAGCCTCTCACAGAAGCCACCCCTGTAGCCACTCCACTACCAAAACCTTGCCACATAAACCCATTACAGAGACTAAACAAAATGAAATTCAAGTAGATCAGCCTAATTATGCTAATCATTGCTGACAGATGCCACCACATCTATGTGAAGCAAAAGCACAGTGATCATCTTTGTTTACTTGCTGCCCTCCTTCTGTAACATTAAAAATCAGATGATTAAGGGAAAAAAACCCCTTCAGACTAAATGTAAATGAAGCAATGCACAAATGATTGCATAGGTCAGGGAAGTGGTATGAGTGCATTAGTGTGGCAGTACATTGAATCATCATCCCCTCTTGTTGGCAGTGAGAGCCCAAGAGCAGTGTAGCACTGACATGATGTTCCTGCTTCCTGACCTGAAACACCTGGAGAATTTCTGCAGCATTTGCTGCAGATGTACCTCCCAGGTAATTCAGTCTAATGGATTTTGGAGTGTTCCAGTTGCCACGTGTTACTGTAAAAATCATTGAAGCAGGGAGTTTGAGTGAAATGTGGAACATCAGAAGAAAGGAGAAAACTAAAGAATGCAAATAAAGAATACCTGTATCAGAACATTGGTTGCCTTTTGGGATTGTTTTATTTGATTAATTAAATAAGGTGATGTTTTGTGTATGATTAAAGAAAATAGAAGGGGGCCAGTTCCCCCCCCACCTCCAAAAGAGTACCAATTTCATGGTTGAGATTTCTGGACTGAAGGGAGCCAGTCTGCTTCAAAGTTGCTTCAGAAAACTTAACAGAGTAAAACACTGATAAATGCAGCTGTTCTGGTGTGAGTGACTCTGGGCAATAGTCATAAATGTTTATATCAAAAACTTCAGAGCATTCTGGCTGTGATGTCCTCAGGCAGTTGCAAATATCGTTTTGGATGTTCACAGGCAGGATTTGTTTGTTCTGTGTCATCTTAGTTTAAGAAGTTGCTTGAGCTGAGCAGGTGCCTCTCTCATCTGAGCACTTCTTAGGCACCAGCTTCAATCTTGTTGAAGCACACAGGACTATGATGCTGAATTGAGGTCTATTGCATTTATGACATTATAGCAATAACTACTGAAATTGTAGGCCTAACTGCTTACAACAGTGAATAAAACTAGGAGAGGCCTTTTATCATATGAACTAAAAGGGAAGACTTTGAAAAAGCTATTGCTTAAAAGCACGTTTTCTTTGAACAGTTCTAGCGTGAGGTTTTGGGTGTCTATTTTAGAAATGACCTTTGCTGTCTCACTTCTTCTTATTCAGTGTTCTTAACAGAGGACAAAGCCAACTCTGTGTTAAAAAGATACCCAAGAGCCAACACATTTCTGGAAGAATTAAAGCAAGGTGACATAGAACATGAATGCAGAGAAGAAATCTGTAGCTATGAAGAAGCAAGAGAAGCATTTGAAAATGAGGAAAAAACGGTATGTTGTGTTGTGTATGTAAAGATGGGTGGGGTGTACTGATGCTAAATTTTTACATGTGCTGAATGCTTGTATGTTATCCAACATGACATTAGATTTGGGTTTATTTTGGTAGTGTTTCTTTAAGCAAATAAGGTGTACTGTGGAGATGGATAGGCTGCACAGCAGTAACTTTCAAATCCATCATGGAATTATAGAAAGGCTTGGATGGAAAGTGATCTTAAAGATTATTTATTTCCAACCCCCCCACCATGGATGGGGATGCCGCTCACTTGACCAGGTTGCTCAGAACTCCATCCAGCCTGGTCTTGAACACTTCCAGGGATGGGGCAGACACAACTTCTCAGGGCAACCTCTTCCAGTGCCTCACCACCCTCAGAGTAAAGAAATTCTTCCTAACATCTAGTATAAATCTCTCTTCTTTTAGTGTAAAACCATTCCCCCTTGTCCTATCACTATCTGTCCGTGTAAGAAGTTACTTTCCGTCTTTTTATAAACCCACTCTAAGTACTGGAAGGTGCTATAAGGTCTCCCCAGAGTCTTCTCCAGGCTGAACAGGCCCAGCTCTCTCAGCCTGTCTTGATAGGAGCAGTTCTTCAGCCCTTGGATCATCTTTGTTGCCCTCCTCTGGACCTGCTTCACTTCTTTCTTGTGCTGAGGACCCCAGAGCTGGATGCCATGCTCCAGGTGGGGTCTCACCAGAGCAGAGCAGAGGGGCAAAATCCCCTCCCTGGCCCTGCTGCCCACGTTGCTTCTGATGCAGCCCAGGATGTGATTGCCTTTCTGCTCTGCGAGTGCACACATTTGTCCCAATTAAACTGTATTTGAAGGAGGTAGAAGTTTTAGAGGTAATTGTGCTTATATGTGTTGTGCAAATTGGCAGCTGGAAAGAAAAGAAACATGAAATAATACACCCAAAGGTGATAGATGAGTTTTTACCCAGGTAGCCCATGTACTGGTTCTCCCTGGATGTCATAAATGTAGTTGTCCTGCTTGGAACAAATGATGGGACTGGGTCAGTTATGCAGAGTACATAGAAGCAGGGGGCACAAGTCTTCACTTACCTCACTCCTGCTGGATGGAACAACTTGTAGATTGAATATGTTCACATGAAAAGGAGCTCAAAAAGCTTTCCACTTAAAACACACCTTTGAATCCCAGGTTTTGGTGCAGCTGGCCAAAGTGTTTCCTGCCCAGACTATTAATAGTGGCCTTCTTCAAGATAAAATCTGCAAGCCTCCAGAGAGTATTGTTAAGCACCAGTGATTTAAACATGGAAGGAGCAATGATTTCAGTGCTACCATGTGTTATGCAAGGGCAGTGATCTATTAACTTGATGGGAATGCAGCAGAAACTGCCCACACAGAATTGTTGCCTAACTGTTGGCTTCTCTGATTTAAAGAAGCTTGTGGGCTAATGGCTCTGCAAGCAGTAGCTGCACATCATAGCCAAAGTATCTTGTATTGCTTCACAACAAATAAAACCAGGGTTTTGATGGTGTCATCTGAACTATTTAATTCAACACAGTCAATATTTTTTTTATTATTCAGGATAGATATGGATGAAATTCAGGCTGAATTTGAAGATATATGTAAAGTGAAAAGCAGTTGCTGGAAAGTGTGACTGGGTATCATTATCTCTACTTATCTCCACAAAAAGCTTCTGTCCCTTGTGTGTTTTGGCACAGGGAAATTGTACTGGCAGGGCTGGTGGTTTAGTGGTCGAAGTGGCAGAGGCAACACTGCAGATTTCTTCCAGAATTTACACAGGTAGTGCATTCCACTCCTCAGCTGCTGAGCTCTACATCCAAAAATAACAGTGTGAAAGGCATACTGGACGTTTTAAGTTCTTGGCATCTTTTTGTTGGAGGTCATACCTGGGGAGATGAATGAGAATGTTCTGATTTATTAAAATAAAATAGTAGGACAAGTGCCATCTCTTCAAAGCTGCTTCTTTCCGAAGCTTTACAGTGCATGCACTTTTTTTACCTCCCAGACTTATCATGGTGTGGCTATTCCTAATATAGCTCATTGTGTGATTAAGAATAGTGTGTAAAATGAGACAATTTGTATAAAATTCTAATGTAATATCACTTTTGCTTTTTGTTCAAGTCGCTAGAGAAAACACAACCTAAATATGTTGCTTCTCATTTCAACTTCTTTTTTCGCATTTAGGAACATTTAATGTTTTAATAGATAGCAGTTCTCTTGCAGAGGCATTTGGGAAGTAGTAAAATGGAAATAGATACATTTCTGTTCTTGCCACAAGTGGCAAAGGAGCTTCCAATAACATCCTGAGCTTTTATCCATTTCTACTACTGTATCCTTTTTTTCCTGGCTGCTGTATTGTGCTGTTGGGATCTTGCTAATGGGCCAGGCTCTGCTAATGTGCAGCCATGCCTGACCAGCCTGATTTACTTCAGCTTTAGTCCATTGTCCCCCAGCAGTATCCATCCACACAGCCACTTAGTCAGACTTCATTTCTGTGCCCCAGGGGAAGGAAATGGATGCAGCAGGCAAGGAACATGATCCAGTACATTCAGAGAAACAAGGGATCAACAATTTCATAGTATGGATAAACTGGGATTCAAATAGGGTCTGTAGCTTATTTATCTCATGGTAACTTTGTTCTGTGCAACCTCTTGCTTTGTATTTTTATCTTGTCTGCTTGATTCTTTGTTTTTCTGCAGTCTCTGGGGCACTGTGCAACATACAGATTTGTAATATTGAAGTAACATCAAGCAGTTCCCTCAAGTTATTTTTGGTTCATGAGTTTTTAATTAGCATTGTGTATGTCAAGTATACATACATAGCATTCAGTATTTCCATGACAGCTTTTAATATTGTGTAGGCTTGGGGATTTTGGCAGGTTCAGAATTATTATTTAAAATTGTTAAGTTAATTATAAAGATAATACAGTTAAGTTAGGCTAGAGAAGATAATACAATTGTGTTAGGCTAGGGAAGAATTTGCAAGACTTTGTGGTTAACATAGAATATGAAATTTGATGTTGACAAATATAATGCATGCAGATGGAAAAAGGGAACATTCATTGTATATGTAATTGGCTTTGAACTGAATTCAGGAGCAAGATCTGAATTCAAATCTATGAAGACTTGAATTTAATGCTCAGCAGCTAAACAAAAGCAAAATAAAAAACCTGAGTGCTGAGAATCTGAAAAAAAAAAAAAGAATAGGGGTCAAAGAGTGTAATTCTGTCAGTGCATACCTACATCTTGAATGTGCCATGATCCCCCTATCTCTTTAAAAGCAAATTAGCAGCTCAGGAAGGACCAGAGAAGAGTGACGGTTGACCAAAGATATCAAAATTCTTTTGTGACAACAATAGCTCATAAAGTAATTAAATCAGGGAGTATAATGATGTCTGTAAGGTCAGTCACTTGCCATCCTTCTGATAGCAGGGATAAGAGGGCCTCAAAGGAAAGTAGAATGTGCAGGTTCAAAGCAAATAGATCTCTCCTCACTGCAGCTAATAGAGCTGTGGACTGCCTTGGCACAGGATATTTCGGGTCCTAAAAGCTTGTATGTGTTCAGAGAACATTGATGTAAATCAGGGAAGATAATCATTCTGGAACCATTAAATAAAAGGAATCAGTTTTGACTAATGATAGTTCCTGAAGTACAGATAGGTGAGATGTGGGAAGTATCACTGCCTATTTTGTCTCAGCAGTCTCTAACGATGGTTGTCACAGAGAAGTTACCAGATCAGGTGAACCCTAGGGCTGATCTAGTAAAGCTGTTTATTGGTGGTGCCTTTGCCTGCAGCAGCACTGTGTGTGGTCCCTGGTCAGTTGTCAAAGGCTGTTGGGAGGCTCAAAGATTTATTCAAATGTTGCTCTGCAAAGTATTGGGTGTGATTGTAGCGCTGACATTAATTTTATTTCCGTTAACTATTTTTTTTTAAATTCTACTGCATGAAGTTTTTAAAAGCTGAAAGTCACAGATCTTCCCACAAATTTTAAGCATTGAAGAAATTCCAATGTTTTCTGTCTTGCTTTATCCTAGAAAGCAAACAAAGAAACTATGAAAAAGTTTAGCAAACTCAAAACGTGTCAGCACCAGATCTAAAAGAATGTGATCGAGTAAGACTTCTGGTGTCAGTCTGTGTGTAATTATGGATGCTGGATAAATACCCAGAGGAGAAGAGGTGAATCTTCTGCCACCTGAAATCGGGGGCAGACCAGAAGAAAACAGTGTAGCAGGTGCACTCACTTCCCATTAGTGCTTTGTCCGCATCCTCTGCCGACCTAATACCGAGCACTCTTCTGACTGGCATATTATTAGTCCACCTTTAAAACAAGTCAGACAATTGATCAAGGATCATTTGAGGCTGATGATGCTGCCAAATTTAATAAAGGCCCAAGCTGAAATTCTCAGCAGGATGTGAGTCTCTTGACTTTCATGTGGATCCCTTATTTGATTCAGTGTTCAGATCCAGTTGACTGATGCCGACTCTGTTCTGAGTATTACAAATAAAAGGGAAACAAAATTCTGGCAAGTTTACTGTAACTGTCTTTGTTTGGGATGCATTTGAGGATTCCTTTTGATTATTTCAAACTGGATTTGCCAAAGCAGTAAGGTACGTTCAGAAAAATAGCTCTTGGCAGGAATATATGTTAAATGTTTTCCAAGTCTTTTCCACAGTGGTTATCCGATTCTGTGGCCTGCTTAACTTAGTTTTTCAGCCTTATAGGGCATTCACACCTGGTATTCCCAGTTGTACAGCACTTGAGGATAAATGGTTACTTAAGTGTCCTTTTCTTTGATCACAAATTAGTAATCTTGCCCAGTAGAAAGTCACTCCTTTTTGTTGTTGGTTTAAGAGACCAACAATTGTGGAAGGGGTGTTTGTGCTGTGAGCTTTTCAACTTTTAAACTACTCTTTAACTTCCTTTATGAATTTCACAGCTACTTGTTAGTTTTTTTTTTTTCAGAGGAGTTTGTACAAATCCTGACATTGTGCAAATTCATCTGAGTTGTCTGTGGTTTTGCAGGGCATGATTTGGCTTTGACCAAATGTCTTATACTCCTTCTGCACCACCAATTTACTGTGTGGTGTAGCTGTGGGATGACAGAGCAGAGGGAGAGCTGCTTGGCAGCTGTGCAGCTCAAACCTTAAGGATTAGTTTCTTGCAGTTCCTGTCAACTGCATCAGTCTGGAACTAAAAGTCTTTGTGCTCTTTGAGATCTGACTTGCAGAAATGCAAACTGGGATCTAATATGCGAGTAAGGTTTTGGTTGGTGGGTTTCGTGGGATCGTTTTGTTGTGGGTTTTTTTGGTTGGTTGTTTTTCACTTTGCCCCTGAAGAGGAACATTTAAGGAGGATGAGGGTTTTTTAATGACTAAACAAGTATTTCTTTCTTAATGTTTTTCATCTGTATGCAGAACTTTATTCCTCTGTCTCTGTAAGACAGTGTTAGATCTAAAGTACTGTAATTTTTTACCAGGGCGTGAGGGGTGTCTAAACTGTCTTCAGATTTCTTTACCTTGCATATAAATGAAAGAGGACACTAAACTACTTCATCCTTAAAGCAGTTTCAACTCTTACCTTAAGCTCTTTATACAACTGTCTTGTCACATCATCAAGTCAAACATCCCCCAGCCTGTTCTGAACTAAGTGCCTGCCAGTCTGGGAAAACAGCTTTTTTTGCTTCTTTGCCATGTTTCAGAGTGCCAAGGAGGTATTTCAACTGGTATTTAAGCTTTCTGGAAAAGCTACAAAGACATTTTCTACAGCAGATAGATCTGACCTAGAAGTAACATGAAAACAACACTAAAATACTGGTTACTACTTACTACCCTTCTGTTGGAGAAGGTGCATTTCCTCTGCAGTCTGCAACACGAAATAGATTGCCAGGGGAGAAATGTGATTTCTTCTTTTTCATCAAAACTACCTTTCTCCTCCACCGAGTCTTTAAAATGACATACCCTTGCACAGTCTATTTGACATCTTTCAGTAAATCTTTGCAACCTTGGCCTTAAAAACAAGCGCTGTACCGTGTTATTTCTTTGCTGCCATTGAGGCAGCAGAACAGTGAAATGGGAAGTTTGGTTCCAGTACAGACAGTAGCATTTCATAGTCCTAATGAATCCTTTTCTGCTTTTTTTAGTCAACAATATATCTATTATTTATTTCACTAAATAATTCAGTTGTATTCTAACCGGATGGAAAAGTAGTAGGTAACAGGTCTTCTTGAATGCCTGGTAATCTGGTGGGGAGAGGCTGAGGTGTTTGGTTTTGCTGGGTTTTATCATGCAGAAATCCCAAAAGTCCTCAGCTGTGAATCTGGTGTCATTTTTTTAATGTTAGTTCCCCGCTCCCCAAATGTGTTTTAAAATAAAATCAGCACAGTTGATCTGGGATTCACTGTGGAACAGTGCATCAGGGAAGGGCCTTGTAGAGAAGTGTTTAGGGCCCATCTTCCCAGACTTTCTTGCTTTGTTTGAAACCAGTACTACTAGACTTAGTTTAGGTGACTTAGACCTGGGTTCATGTCAAAGAGGGGCACTGTGATGACATGTTTGTGATGTCAAGCCTTGGAATTTAGGGAAAATGCCTGAATGGATGGCTGTAGGAATCAAAATTTTTTTTTATTTTTTTTTTTTTTTAATTTGCACTGAGTGTAGGCATAAGAACGACTGAATTCATCTTTGGTAAAGAAAATTTACAGCATAGTCATTTGTTTCGTGCACATGGCATTGCTCTTAACCTTAGTGAATTCTGATCCAGGAACATTGTGAGCATGTGTTTTGTCCATGGTGTCCTGTCCTGGCTTTGCACCGGGTGGGTTTAGCCTCCACACTGCCTCTGGACTCAAGCTGCCTCTGGGATCAGCTCAGTGGCATTTTCTGTTTAATGCTGATCATGTGGCAGCAGTCCTGAACTGAAAAAAACTGATGGGCCTGGTTTGTCTGTGCACTAAGTCAGTCAGTCTGCACCTGAATATGTCTACTAATAACTGAGTAATGACAATATCAGTTGCACCTAGGGACTATTTCATAAATACTTGCAGGAGATGTGAGCTATCATTTAAAATGAATGCAGTGCTGGGATGAGCATGACTGGGCCAGGTCTCTGCATTTTTAAAGGAAACTAAAGAGTTCAGAGTTTCTGGCATGGATTGCAGGGTGTCATTAGTTATCTTTTTCTTAGATTATACATGACTATAGAACACAGTGGAAGTGTTTCTTAGTAGGAGAGACCTTATGTTACAGGTGAGAATGGCTACTTTATTGAGGCAGGGTATGCTTTTGTTTTGTTTTTTTTTAATACCAGTCACTGCAGAGGAAATTGGATTGGCAACATGATCTTTGTGCTCCTGCTTGTGCATATTAATAGAGCAAGGATGACTTTCAAGTACTGGTGTACCCCTTCATCTTTGTTTTCACTTGTTCATATTTTCACTTGATGTTCCATTTATCTGTAGCTGTGTTGTCAAGATTTCTAAAATATAATAAGCTGTGTGATATTCTCATAGCTCTGAAGCTATTTTTAGCTGTAAACAGAGGATCTGGATCAACTCAAAATAAGCTGATAGCAATTGCTGTAGGAGTCAGAGGGTGGAGGAAGTCGAAATTATGAGATGACAGTACAACATAGTTGTGCTTTGCCAAAATGGTTTGTCATTCTGAACCGGTATTTCCCTCTGTCAAATTGTATTAGTATATTATTGCAATTTTAAAACAATCAAACAAACCCCAAACTTTTACCTTGAGTGGTTCTGAAAAAATTTTGATTCACCAGATGGCTGATGTGCATGCTGATTAGGCAGGGGTTTGGGGTTTTTTTAGCTAGTTTGTTTTGGGAAGCGGGGGCGTTGGTTGGTTGGGGTTTTTTTCTGTTTGTGAGGTTGATTGATTGTCTATTTTTGCATAGTCCTGTCTGTGCTGCGTGTTTGCAAACACTGAGTGCAGACAGGAACCTTAAAAGTAGTGAGGAGTTTGTTTTGAAAAAATAAATCCCTTCGGTATCACTAATGACATCAGAAAAAAAATTGAAAGTTTTGCTGTGTGTGCTTATCCATGCCAGTTCTTATTTTAACCCTCAGTATTTGAAATGCCTTTTTTATTTTCCTCATTCATTTAAAACAACTTGCTTACATTGCTTTGGTTGTTTGTTTGGTTTTTTTTAAGTTATAGTTTCTGACTTACTGTGTCTTGCTCTTCTAGAAGGAGTTCTGGAAAGTCTACAAAAATGGACTTCAGGGAGAAAGTAACACAGGACATACCTGGTATTCATTTTACCTTGCGTTTCCATTAATCATTGGCCTTTTCGTTATCCTCATTGTCATTTTTGTCATATGGAGATGCCTGTTTAAAAAGAAAATGCGTAGACAGTCGGTGTACGTGCACAGGGGAGCCCACGGAGCGCTGGGTGACGGTGCTGTGGCTGATGGCAGAGGCCCTGTCCCGCCGCCCCTCAGCATTGTTCATTCCCCACAGGAGGAAATGTATGAAGTCAGTGGGCTCTCCCCGGGAGGTCTGAGCTATACGGATGCACGGTCGGACTCGATATCCACCAGGCTCTCGAACTGTGATCCTCCTCCTTCCTATGAGGAAGCCACTGGTGAGATCAGTGTGAGAAGAAGTGAAACTGAGCAACATTTAGATCCACCCCCACAGTACGAAGACATTGTGAACTCCAGCTCAGCCGGTGCGATTGCACTGACTCCCATTGTCACCAGTGCCAAGTGAGACAACAAGAATGCCACGGACCTTTGAAAAATCAGTAATCATTTCGTAGCACTTTATCTTGGCATGTTATGCATTTCTGTAATTTAATGGACTTGTACAATGGATTTCACTTTTTTTTTTTAGGTTCACTCATTCTTTGGGTTTGGGATTTTTTTCCCTTACAGAAGGTCTTAAAAGATAAGGAATCTATATTGAGAGTGTAGTGCATATACAAGTGTGGTGCTCTGTCATACTTCTCAAAAGTACCTCTGTTTCGAGGGATGTCACTTGTTTTATTCTGAACATGTCCACATTCCCCACAAGATTTGTGGGATCCCCTTCCCCTTTCTTACTTCAGACTGTCATAATTCCCTGCAATAGGGAATCCTTAAACAAGATTTTAATAGTTAGTTACACTAAAGGGGACTGATTTTGCAGTATTGCCTTGTCTGGTGGGTTCTTTTTTCTCCCTTGGATCTTCGTTACGTGCTGAACCCTATCCTAGGCCCTCAGGAGGCTGAGAGCAGAATGCCTTTGTGTTCAAACCAGGATCTCATTTAGAGAATGCTGGTGTAATAGCAATAATTTCAGAGTTCGACCAGAAGAGGTGTGTTCTAAAGCTTTTGCTATTACAGCTCAAAATTCTGTAAATATTTAGAAGCTAAAAATTCAAAACACTGATTAGTGAATTCAATGGTGTTTGGTTTTGTCTGTGTTCTGCCTTTCCTGTTTTTCTGTCGGGTATTACTTGTGTATTCCAGAGGTGAGAAGTATGCATATGTTAACTTTAGAACTAGAAAGTTCATGCAACAGTAAATAGTGAAATACTGAAATACTCAAGAGTGGATAAAATCCTGGTCATAAACTTTCTCCCATAGTCTTCACTGGGACCAGGATGTTATCCATAAGCACAGAAACCCAAAGGTATTGCTTTCCTTTATAAAACGGAAAAAGGAAAGTAATTCAGTGTGACTTCCTTTTTCTCCAACTATGAAAACCTTCCTCAAGGTTTCCCCAGCTATGAACCCCTTCCTCAAATTCTGATACTCTCTTGCCTACTCACATGTGTGCACCTTGTATTGGTGCCTTTGGAAATCCTTTGCAGAGAATATAGATACCTTTTTACAACAACAAATATATTTATTGCTTGTCCATTCCAACAAGGAATTCTAAGAACATGCGGGCATAATCCCAAGCATTAGTGTGGAGTGACTTTTTGAGGCTGAAGAGATGGATGCAAGTTATATACAGGCTTGTACAAAATTTCACCCACCTGGTTTAGATGCTGATAATAGTTAGGGTGGTGCAAGTTCTTGTGTGGTGATTCTTTTTTTCCCAGCTTGATTTGAAAGTTCATTGCTTGATTTAACTTCTGAATATTAGTTTCAGTTTTCTTTCTTCCCACACCAAGGTAGTGTGTCATTAGCTCAGTAGTGTTCCATGTCCTGCTAATCAATCAGCACCAATTAAAAGGTGTTTAGCCCTGAAGGACTAAATTATGTTATGTTGGCTCTCTTAAAACAGAAACACAAACTGCAGCTTGTTTCAAACACCCCAAATGAAATACCAGTGCCATACATCTGGAATTGCTCTTAATGTCCATCTCATGGGGGCTTGGCCCACCTTTTCCCAAAGGATTTTTATGGACGGAGACTGGAAAGAAACGTGTGGTCGTAGATGAGTGCGTATATGCACACTTTGATAAGAATTTGACCTGACGTACTGACAAGTGGAGTAAGGATTTTAAGATTAATTTAATGTTCTCATTTTTGACAAAGAGTAGGTTGCCAAAGTTGCCTGCTGGGGATCTTCAGTTGCTAAGGCGAGTTATGTTAGAGTTAATAGATGAACCCCTGGCAAACTCCTGACTCTGTTGTCAAAACTGTAACTCTTATTTATGTTTATTATATTTAATAGATATTGGGCAGATAAGTACAACATTTTGGACACTTGTAGTAAAAATTGCCTGGGTCTTGTCTGTGGGCTGTCTGACCTTTCCTTTTGAAGTGGTTTTAGCCCTTGTGAATCCTGAATTGCCCCTTGTAGAAGTTAAAGCTTCTTTTATACTGAGCAAAAGTTCATTTATTAACTGCTTTGGGCAGATGTTACCAAAACAAAGTGCCTCATCCCAACGTGCAGAAACCACCTCAGAAAGAGCTGGTACTCCAATGTCTGTGCCATATTGGCATCTCCTGTGCCTGCCAGCACAGATAGTAATTTTAGCAGTAACTTTCGTGTTAGAATATAAGACTTTCCTGTAAGAAATGCATGGAGATCACCCATTTCACATTAGGTTGTTCAGCAGCTGTTGTCATCCCCTGAACATGGGCAGTCTGGTTTAGTAGTTTAGAGATGAGCTAGATCCTTTTTTCTTTTTGTTTGGCTTTTTTTTTTTTTTTAACTATATTCCACTACTATTTTTAAAGGCTTTGTGTCTGGTTCCTAAATTGAATATGTTACTTTATCTTGTTATTGTTTCATGTAGATACTTTTATGTGCAATCCAAAATTGATGCTTGCTGTTCCAAAAAAAGTCACAACCAAATACCTAAAGTGATGTATGAATAAAATTTATTGGGCTATGCCTTTTCCATGTACATGAGCATGAAAGCCATTGTGGGCTATAAATTTATGTCTTGGTGAATAAATTTTGTAGTTAACAAAACTGTGTGGGACGGTTGTGCAAATTCATTTCCTCTGAGACATGAACAGTTTTCTCCATGTTGGAATAATATCAAATTACAAATTGTTTTGTTCTGTTTTGTGAAATATGGGAAAACAGCTTGGTCTTGTGGCTGGCTTTTCTAACCTGATTGAAAAACAAAATTTCATTTGTACTGGGGTTTTATACAGCTTGTTTGTTTGTTTGTTTTACCTATCCTGTAATTGCATGTCATGCAATAAATATGAATTTATAGTTGTACCTCTCTAAGGTTTAGCAACTCTGAATGCAGTGCTATCTTGACTGATGACATGAATAGTCAGGATACTGCCTTTCCCGCTTCTGAATGTAACATTGAATTTCATCTTGTATTAGGACTGAGATGATTTAGCTACTAAAACTAACTTAAATGTGTTGCTGTTTTAAGAAATTATGGAAATTAATGATTTGCTTAGATTACATTAACATTGGTGAAGGTTGTTCTGTCTTCACTGGATGTAAATAACCTCTGATTACAGTATTGCTATTTTAAGGGGGTTTGGTTTACATTAAATTATCCTATTTAAACATTTTTGCCTATGTTTATAGAAAACTTTTTGTAACATTTGTTTTTCGATATGGTAAATAAAATTTTTTAAGATGCCTCTATTGTTTCAAAACATCAATTCTACACAAGTACAATGAGAATTAACTTTGTGTATTTAAGTGGTCTTTTAATTTCCATTGCTCTATGGACTTAGTTGCATGAATCGATTGTTTGGATGATGTAAAATATATTCTTTCAAAATTCAGGCTCAATTTTAATCAGATTTGTGAGTTTGTATAGTTTTAAAAAAAGGCATTTGTTTTAGCCATAGTGAAATAACAGTCACAGGCTGAGGGAAAGCAGAAATCATTCTCTGTTACAACAAATTGGAAGATTACAGCTGAGTGAGAGGACAACTCTTCGGCAGCTTTTGCTCCACAAGAGGCAAGGTTGATTTGAAATTTCTTTGAATTGAGGACTAATTCCAGAATTAGTCTGGTTTTTTGAGCACTGTAATTGGGATCAGAACCGAGTCAGAGGATTTCGTCACACTATCTCATTGTCTGTTTTATAAACATAAGCATATTCTCTTTTTCAGTCACTGACAATATCATGGACTAACCTGGAATTATTAAAAGGTTTTTCCAGCATTTAAATATGACCAGTGACATTGTCAGGAATTTTTTAAATCTTCTGTAGCAAAAAAAGTGTTTTAAGTCAGAGGACTTAATTTCAAAGTTGATTCCAGCCATTTGAAAGCAATTGCAAAATTTTGCCATCCTCTCTGGGAATGTGGTAACAGTGAACAAAACCAAACCCAGCCTTGCATAATGACCCCTGCTGGAAACTGAAGGTCTCCGTTCCAGTCCGCACACACTCTGTGTCATCCTTTCTCGCTCTGGTAGGCAGGATAATGTGTCCCTGGTATTTTTGGAGAGGCTGGCAAAGCCTGGAGGGAGGTGAGTGTCAGAGTTTCATGGACACGAGGGCAGTTTTTACACCGATCATAAGAAAAGGGCAATGAGAGTCTTTTGGAGCAGCAGGGCGAGTGTGACTTTCCAAGCTGTCACATGCACAGTGTAGCTCCTTGCTCCGCTTGGGATGCTTCTTATCCCAACAGGACACTCTGCCCTGGGTTAAGTGGCGTTTGCTGTGCACGTACACGTTTGGGTCCTGGCCCTATATCCATCACCGTGGGCTGATGTGTTTGCACGTGGCTCAGTGCACGATTGCCTCTGCGTGCCTGGCTCCCAGCTATGGGAGATACAATATAGGCAGATACAATGTTAAACTGGGATCATGAATCTTGGTGTCTGTAAAAATCAGATCATTGTGCAGGTTACTGGTGATGAATGTTCATTATTTATTGTTTTGCATGCCCTGAGCACTGTTCTCTGCTGCTCTAAATCACATTGATAGATTTCTTTTTATCTTCTGCATAATGTGAGCGTTGTAAATGTCTCCTAGTGCTACTCGCTGATTTTTAAAAAGAAGGAAAACCATGTTCAGCTGAAAGCACAGAGGTGACATCTATACTGTTTCATTGCTTGCTGCACACATATTTGATTGATTTGCTACAGGGTAATTGAACTTTGAGCTTTGCCAGAAAGTTGAACTACGCTTTTCTTCTGCAGGGGGATCTCAGTAATTGTATTTTTCATTTGGCAGTGAGTTATTGAATCCTAAGTAACAAGTCAGTGCAAGAATGGCCTTGCTTATATTCTCTTGGCCACATATATATCTAGCACGGTGCAGCATGTTGTGCAGCACTTGCTTACCATTTAGCCCTCTGCAGCAATGTTTGCTATAATATTATGACCTGTGTTCTCCTTGCCTGTCCTGTCTCTGGACATGCAATAAAAGCACACTGACTGCTGTGCTGGTTTTCCCTTAGAAACAACAAAACCTAAGAACCAAAAATTTTCAGTGCGACCCGCTGTTTCCTTCTCCGCTTGGAAGAGTTGTATGCACCTGCATGACTCCCAGGGCTAGCTGAGGAGCTTACAGCGAGGAGGAAACAAGTGCTTAAATCATTTTGATGCTCCCAGCAATGAAATCTCTGCATAAGGAATATTCTGTACCAGACTCTCTCCTTGGCCTTTCTTGTGGTGTGGAATGTGTTTTCCTGCACAACAGACCCTGGATCGATTCCATAGGTCAGAGGCTCCTGATTTTTCTTTATTTAGTTACCAGCACTTGCCCCTGGCAGCGACGCTGAGCACCAGGACTCAAGTTGTTTGTTCAGTGACACGCTGCAAGGTCTGTACATCTGTGGATCTGCTAGCCAAGCTTGCCTGCTTTCCTTCCCTGTCTGACGTTGCTGGTCTGCTCCCACCCGGGCCAGGCAGTATTTCAGTGCTGGACAAACAGCCAAGGGGATGAACGCAGGCATTTGGGGCCAGATGCAGGTGTCAGTCTGTGACACACAGGGAGGCACAGCCTGTTACTACCTGAGGCCTTTTCACTTCCAGTCTTAATGCAGCCACCACACGTGGGTTGCTTCCAAGATTAAAACCACTGCAGGCAGCGTTTCTTGCCAGGACTTTCTGTGAAAAATTACACTGCTGAAGGAAAGCAAGGGCAATGTGACCAGCTCAAACATTCTCCCCAGCTGGCACCCCTAAACTCTTTTAGCACAAGTCATTTATTTCCATTAACTATTAGGATTGTCATTTTTATCTGTTCCTTTTATTTTGTTTTGTCTGGTTTTCTGTTCATGGTTCTGTTCTAACCACAGGTTTTTCCTGACAGGTGGGTGGAGGTAAAATGTGGTGGCTCTCTGAAAGAAAACCTGACATATGAGAGTTTGTCAGACTGGTTTTTTTTGTATGTGCCCACTTCACTAGCATTTTAAATAAAATCAACAAATTCCACACTGATGTCTGCTGTGTCTCCCAGTAGTGATATAAATATCTCAGTATCCCCTTTTCCCATGTAGTCCTGTGGGCTTGTTTCTGAACATTATGTTGGTGTCTCTAAATGTACTTCTTCCATCCTACAGCTGTTTGAAATCGTGGTTTGGATTGTTTCCAACTCACCTACAACTTCAAGAGTGTTGGTAGAAGTACAGTAAAGGCTGGGCACATGAACATTCATTTGTTGGTAGCGTAGGCAGCATTAAGCAAATTTCTCTGTGACAGCACCTGAAGAGTGGGCAAGGTTGAAGGTAACTATCAACTTTAAAATGAAAAGACCTTCCTTCTATGAAGAAAAAGTGCTGACCCCAAACCTAAGCCTGACTGCTGCTCTGGATGGTCCCAGATATGTCCAGTAATCATGAAAAGCTTCATTTTTCTGTTCCTCGGTGTTTTGGATGTTTTTTCTTTTAACTTGCTGATTTTTACATTTTATTTAATAGCAGTGCTGAATGATGATACCTCCTTGTTCAAGTCCCCCTAAAATCTTTCACATGCTCTTAATATCGAAGTGCATAACAGTTGATACTTTTATTGTGCAGATTCACTACAAGAAATGTAGATTTAAATATAATTTCTAATGTTATGTTCTCTTCAATAATTTTTTCAGCCCTATGAAATGCTATTTGTAGCTCAGTATCCCATTTCTTACGTAACTGTGCTACCATCTTCATTACCTTTCAGCCTTTCCACACAGGCAGCTTGGCTCTCTGAAAATGCTACTGTCTCCCTCATTGATAGAAGTGTTCGGAAGAGGGGTTTCTGTCCTGCACAGTACTTTGAGATTTCAACATTTACTGTTCTGCATAGCACAACACTGGCTTCCTGAAAACTTCACAAAATCATGACACCAGTGCCAAAATACTCAGTGCCTTGGGGCTGTCAGCAAACCCCCAGCCCATGGGGAAGGCTGGCTCCTGCTCTGACCTTCACCCACAGCCCTGGAGCAAGGATTCGAACTTGTGTTTCCTCCACTGCAGGGCATTAGGCTGCTTTACACATTGAACTAGACTAGCTGTCTTCATCCTTTTTCAGACTTCAAAATCCCTTGAAATTTTATGTAGTATATGCAGATCTCTGGGTACAGCGATTTTAAACTACCTTACATGGACTTAATTTACTTATTAGCTCCTTATAGACTGTTGGAAAGCAGACCAGTATTCTTCTGTTAAGTGATATCACAGGGTGTGGGTTTGAGCTGCTCCTCTTGTTTTTTTGTATGCTGGTGATGCCAACCTCGGTGGTATGCTCTATGGATCACAAATTCCATCTGGAACCTGAGAAGTCATTGCCAGTGCAGGTTTTGTTTCTTGTTTTTGTCAAAACTGGCATGGTCTCATGAGCCATTTTAGCTTCACTGAATTACCCTTCAGTATAGAAGAGTTTATTAAAAAAAATTCCTGAGTAGCAGCAGTTGATGGTTATATGATTGACTACAAATATGTCTCTTAGCAACATGACTGAAGAAAGATCCCCCCAAGTTTCTCATTTGTCCAGAGATTTCAAAATGGATGTGCTTACCTTGATGATAAGCCATCTCACTTTTCCAGTACTCCCTGCACCATATTTTGTGCCATACTGTTGAAAAGTCTTCTCTAAAGTGACATTAAAAGTATAAGCCCCAATTTCAGACTCCTATTTTGGGACATGTGTAAAATGCCTTCCCAGGCAGCTGAGTAGTGCTACCACTCATCACCAAAGCATTCACTTCCCTCAGGCCTGCCCTTTGCCAGTAGCTCTTTGTGCCAGGCCTTGCAAAGGATAGAGACCTGCGGAGTTCATTTTGCTGTCTGACAGAGGTTTTCAGAGCCGGGTACAGCCTGTGGACCTTTCATCTGTCATCTTCTCTGTGCTGGTGACAAGGACAAATTATTGGCTTGCTGATAGTCAACATCGTTTTGATAATCCTTTCTTTTAAAGAGATTGCTGTAGCTGGTTGTGAACAAATGCTCCTCTTCCACGAGATTTCACAGATGAGATTCTGCAAGAGGCTGCCCTGCTGCCCCCTCCACCCCGCCACGGCATTTCCCTCTGCTTTCTCAGAGAGCCTCCTCAGGCTGCAAGGACACTGTTGTCACCACCACAGCTGCAATCTGTGTTGATTTGAGGCTGTTTAGCACTCAGCACAGATGAGATGGAGGCATTGCTGTGTGAGAGGGATGGCAAGGATGCTGTCTTTCCCCACTCTGGAAGAAGAGTGTCCAGCACTGATGGTCATGGAGCGCAGGCTGCCGTGGCCTCACAGCAGCAGCCACTCTGCCTGGCTGCAACTGCATTTGACCATGGAGTAATGCCTCTGAGAAGCAGGTGCTGTCATTGTAGAGATCTCTATTTTGCTTCAGGACCAGCCTATGGCAACATGCTCCATGTGACCAAGGCTAATGTGGTAAGAACCACTCAGCTACATGTGAGACACTGCAGGGCTGTGCTGGCTGCCCCATGGCCTGAAGCAGCTTTGCAGAGCTGCTTTACAAACCCCTAAGCTGCTGTGGACCTCTCTACTCAAGAGATCTCTTCTCTCCATGTGCTTAGCTGGGTTTGTGCTGCAAAGGAGGCTGGGTGAGCATATGAATGTTTCCAGGTCCACAGAGCTGCCCCATCTCTCTAGCGTGGCCTTAATTTGAATTTCTTTGGGGCACATTCTAAAAGCTTCCTGTTTTATATAAGGCTTTGAAGGGAGTATGAAGAAATCGTGTGATGGTGCCTTGGGAATGTTCCTGCCGTCACTGTCTAGTGCCTAATGCAAATTGTTTTCTTCACTTTGTTATTTAAACTGCTGGCAGGTGAGTTAATAAATTCTAATAGAATGCTACCGGGTGGGCTTTGGAAATCTAATTATTTGAAGGGCACTCAGAAATGTTAAAAGGTCTCTTTTAATGCCAAATCTAAAGAAAGTGATACAATTAAATAATGGTCTAGATTTTTTCCTAAGAAAAAAAAATAGAGGAAAGGAAGAGGTCAGTTCAATGGGAGTAATCACTTTTGTAGTAGTTGTTGAAAGTCCTCCAAGCCCCTTGCTTTTGTTCAGGTACACGTATCTGTAATATCTTTATTGTCTATATTTGGATCAAGTTAACAGATGCTTCTCTGTTTTGACTTGGCTTGCCTTTGTGCTGTGGCTGGTATCAAGATACCCAGGAAATCCACAGCAGGGACATCAAAATGGGAATATTGGACCAGCACACAGTACCAACCACCCTCAAGGGCAACTGGAAATACTGGTCCACTAAACTGGATCGGCCAGTGCAGGCCCTGGTGGTATCTGTGTGAAAGGGTCAACTTCCAGAGAGGGTTAATCAGAGGCTGGCTGGTGTGCATCCAGGTAGTGGGAAGGGAGGCGCGCAGGAATGCTGAGATTATCCCAGCAGCCTCGCAGTGACTGTCTCACTTGATAGGTGTTTTCATTCCTTAGGATTTTTTAAGTTGCCCTCTGCTCTCTTGGTGGTGTGTAGAAGGTTATCCCTACAGGGCAAGTAGATAAAGTGCCCCCTAAAGCCAAGAGATTTGCAGCATTCTTCTTGTAGGAGAAAACAATTTCTGTCATCAGCATGTCTCCTTGTCATTTCCCTTCGAAGCCTCTGTCAGCAACAATAGAGTTTGGCCTGCTGTATTCACCTTACGAAATCAAGGGAGTGGATTTCCACGAATGTTTAGGTATTCACGTGTCAACTCTGCTCCACCCTTGGTATGAGAACACCTCCAAGGTTAGAGTAGCAAGCTCTGTACCTGCCTCTGGCCTTAAACCATTAAATGTGCTGAGTGGTTGACTCTTGCTGTGGTTGAAAAGCACTGATAAAGGACTGCAGGGAGTTAAATCTTGCTGTATTTCAGCTGTTTTCCCTTTAGTCATGTTCATCTTAAACTGAACACTCTTCAGAACACCTCTTCACAGATTAGGCTTTCTTTTTTATTCTTGCTTGTGCCAAAGTAAATTCATAATGGAAGTTTTCTTTCACTTGTGTATAACCTTGAGAAAGACTCTTTCAGCCGGTAGTTTGACTGACCTTACAAAGAACAGAGTTGAGCAATTTTGTTTAATCTCATCGTGTTGGAAAAGATGTACTTGTACTAAGAAATGAAAAGATTAAAAATGCAGTGGTTGTGCACAAGTCCGTTCTCATTACATTTTTCCAAGTAACCATTTCAAGTTTTTATCTGTTGTTGAGCTTTGTTTCTACCACTAATAAACCTACATGAGGCAAATAATGAAATATTGATTTATCAACTTGAAACTTTTTCAACTGCCATTTTATTCAGTGCCCCCATAGGCAGCACAGCAGAATGGAAGTTTTATTGTGGACTGAACAAACCCAGTGGTTTGAGCATTACATGGTGAAATTGTTACATAGCAATAAAATTGCAGGGCACATTTATGCCATCTGTTTCATAGTGGGAAAACAAAGAACATTTTGGTGATGGCCTCAAACAATAAATCTGGATTTAGAAAAGAATAACAATTGGAGCTTGTAATATTAGGAACAGTGTAAGATATTGTACGTCCTCCTTCCCACCCTGTTGCTCAGCTGCAAAGTTCTCCCAAGTGTTTCTTGTTTTAGGTGTCCTTGCCTGGTATAGTCTGCTGATTTCAGGGCTCAAAAAACCATCTTTGACTCATAGAACATGGATTCAACAGAAGTTTGCCTCTTCCTGTCTCATCTATTGCTTTTATCAACTTTCCATTCTTGGAGTAGGCAGGCAGGAGGGGGGTCAGGTTGCGTTGCTCCACGATCAGTCAGGGATTAGAAACAAAATTAAAGGGTCGTGATCGAAGAGCAGGAGGCAAGCATGAAAGCATTTTCTTTAATCTTTCATCAAAACAGTGTAAAGTCTAAGACATGAGGCCTGTGTTATCAGAAAGTGGGGAAATCAGATTACTGTAAATTATATAGTATGTGCAGAAAAGGTGTTTTTGTGTTTTCCTTGGGAAATCAGTGATACAAGAGGGTTCTCTTGGTCTGACCACTCATCAAACATTTGATATTGTGGCCTTTGTATTTTCAAGTAACCTGTGACCTGAAAGAAGGGTCCATAATATACTGTCCTTGTAAGCTGTTGAAATCTTTAGATAGAGGAAATGATTAAGACGAGTAATAAATCCTGTTATTAACTATTTGTGCTGCAAGGTTATAAATGTTATCTCATATCTACCTAATAAGAAATAAACATCTTTCTTCAGCCTCAAACTGAGAGTAGGTTTAGACTAGATGTTAGGAACAAATTCTTTACTCTGAGGGTGGTGAGGCACTGGGACACACTGCCCAGAGAAGTTGTGGATGCTGAATCCCTGGGAGTGGCTAAGGCCAGGTTGGATGGGGCTTTGAGCAATCTAGCAGAAGGTGTCCCTGTCCAAAGTGGGAAGGTTGGAACTGGATGATCTTCAAGGTCCCTTCCAACCCAAGCCATTAATATGATTCTATTCTATCATACTTTGGTGGATGGAATCTCCTTCAGGGAGTTTCTTACTGTTTTCTGTGCCCTCATTTCCACAGCAGTCCTCTGTAGTGTACGTGGATGACCTTCTGTAATGGTATCTGTTTCAAAGTCTGTATATTGACTTTTGGAGGGGGAAAGGAGAAGACAAAAGATGTCAGGGTTGTCGAAGCCACTGGTTTCTGGCCCAGCTACAGCAGTATGATTGCCTCAGGGCACCTGTGCACACTTCCAGTGGCTAAAACTCTCCCTGGCATATCCTCCTCAGCTCAACTACCCCATCCCCATTCCTAGTCCTGGTTCTGCAACCTGCCAATAAGTGACACTTTCCTACAGCTTCCCCTGCAGACTGCTGCTTTACAGAGTGAGACCTTCCCAGCTAATTGCCCAGAGTCTATCACCTACTTCTGTGAAGAGGGTTTGCGTCCTTACCCATCTCTCTCCTTCAGGCAACTGGTTACCTGCCGGGCATAAATTGGTGCCTGTCAGATATTAAATAAGAAGGGTGGAGGCAACTGGGTTTGTTTGTGTTTAAGCTGCAGAAGCACAGTTTTCATTTTTTTTTTAATAGTCTTTGCCAGTTTTAAGATGAGAGCTTGAAAAATGCCATTAACATGAAGAATGGTCACAAGGTAATAAAGAAACAATCTTCTTGCCTTAATGACTTGAGCTAAAAGCTAAATGACTGTAGCAGCTCAGATTGTAAAAGCAGTGGGAAATTTAATGAACAGTGACCCCACAGGAAAGTCAATCTGTCTATTAATGTTTAGTTCTGTCATTTCTTCTGAAAAGTAATAAACTTCTATTATATAATCTATTGGTTACAGAACCTGGGGTCAGGCTCCCGTTGAGCTTAACTCTGCCAATCTGCCACAGCTGAAATTACTGACCTTCCCCATGTAATAGGTAAACATGCCAAGCAAGAAATAACTGTGCAGGTACTCAGGGAAACAGCTATGGTTGTGAGGAAAGGAAATGGTCATGAACTTGACTGCAAAAGCTCTAAGTGGTTTTCAAATTCCCCTGATGATAAGCTGATTCAGCCAGTTAAATTGTGTAAAATATAAAGAACGAAACTGTGATTAGTCAGTAGTGGCTGATGCCCCAATTCTATAACATGTAATTCATCTGGATTCTCTAGAATACTTATTGCAAATCTTGTAGCAAAGATGATAATAAAGTAAGAGATAAAAAATATGAACCCCTTTGCTTATGTTTAGCTATTAAGAATATGTATTTACTTAACCAGGTAGTGGCAAGAGGCATCTTGAAAATTGGCTGATTTAGAGAAGTGTATTTTAACTACAGGCTAAAAGCTGGAAAGCTCCAAACTCCAAACTTAACCATCCATACAGGGTAATCCTGTGAGCACAGGCCTGGAAGAGACTGGAAAAGTCTGCTTTTGGAGAAGTCTACAAGGCAGATCCAGCCCTGTCCCACAAAATTCTTCATTCGGGCTAAAGTTTCAGATTGGCTTTGTTTTAATCTTCTCTACTTAAATCAGAAGCTGACCCTGTTTAGTTATGCTTTGTGACCAGCATGTTTGAGTGGCTTTGCACAGCAGCTTGTCCTGTGAGAATGGGACTGTGCATGGGTGGGATGTCACTTTGGAAGTGGCTGAGCTGACAAAACTCTTCAGCCACTCTTCTTTTTTTTCCCAGTTAAATAGTAGCAATTTTCCAGAGTCCAGCCTCTGATGCACACATCCATCACAGTGCTCAAACTGGAGATTTATGAATTGGTTACATACTGCATGTCACATTAAATCTGTATTTTCTTCTTTATGATGCTTTAATAGAAATGTGTATGCCTATTTACATATGTTTCTCACAGATAACATTTCTTTAAAGTCCACTCAGGTTTATTTTTGCTTGAAAGCCTATTGCAATTTACCTTCAAATATACAGCACAAGTAAAGCTTCACACTTAAAAAGTCACAGAACTTTTTCTAGTTTTCAACATTTTTTTTCCCTTTTTTTTCTTTTTTCTTCTAGGCTGGCATTTGGTTCTGTGGGCTGGAAAAACTGCTTTCCCCACTAGTAATGTGCTTTTCCATTAAACACATCTTGTTGATGTAAATGAAATTTTCCATCCAGTGGTTTGGCGCCGCTGAAGTACACTGAAAAGTTGGTAGAAATTAGTCTGGAGAACGCCACTATTTTCATTAAAAAAATGAACCTGTAAAGGGTCATAATGGTCTTCAGGCTGCCCTGACACCAGGGCAGAGCCAGGATGGGGACAGTGACCAGCAACCCCCAGAGGATGGCCAGGCATGGCTGGGGCTATGGGGCAGCTCCACGGCCCTGCCAGGGGCCAAGCTGGTGAAGCTGAGACAGCAGGCTCTGCCCCCAGAACAGGTCAGAAGCCCCCAGTGCTCTTCCTTACCACAAGGAGCTGGCCTTGGGCGGGGGCTGCAGAGCCCCAGGTGTCCTAGCCCTGGCCTGGTTTGGTCCCCATAACCAGCAGGATCCTCCTTTTGGTGCTGCCTGTTGTCTTCTGCCACTCCACAGGGGTGTGACAGCGCAGACGGCAGGACTGCAGCCTCCCAGCCTGGCCCTGGTATGCCCTTTGCTCCTTTGGCACGCCTAGGCACAGTCCTGATGCACGTCTATTTTTGCTCATGCTTTAATCTGCTTAACATTTTTATCAGGAATGTTTTCTCTCTCCTGGTAGCGTCGTGTGTGCTCAGTGTGTTTCAGCCAGCAGCGGCCACTCGGTGTCCCCACGCTGGGCCATGCCTAGCTTCGGGCTGCACCACTCCCACCTCACCTTTTCCTGAGCAGGGCTTCCTGATGTCTTTCTCAAGGTAAATTTGGAAACTACAGACTTATTAACGAACCCTTTCAAATTCGCCTTGTGGGGAAAGGTACCACATCGGTCTTCTGTGTGAGCATGCAATGTCTCTCCAGCCAGCAGAAAAGCCGTGGGGCAGAAGTGCACAGGTAACTGTGCTCCCTTCCCTGCCTGTGGCATCCAAAGGAAAGGCAAAATAAAACAGAGAGTAAATTAATTTTTAATTTTTCATGATGGCAGCACAGCCACTTCTCACATCAGGGCACAGAATCATTAGAAACTGATCTGTCCTTACAGTTACAGAAGTACTTCTGTAATTACCCTGGAACAGTTTCTTTCCTATCTGGTGAGACTTGCCTCCCCAGCACTGACAAAGTCCCTGTGGCATCAGTGACTCTACTTTCCAACATCCTCACTCCTCATCTCGGAGGGCAGCAGCTCATCCTCACGAATAATGACAGCCCTGTGTGTGTGTCTGACATGGTGTGTGCAGGGGACACGTGCACGAGCCACAATTTCACCAATGGTGACTAATCAAACTACTTAATTTGTCCATTCCACAGGGCTGCCTGACAGTTCACAGCAATTAAATAGCAAGATATGTGGGAGTAGCACACACAGTAATGCCTAAGCCATGCAAACTATGTTGACCCTTTTGTGTCCGTGGGTCTGGCACAACCTGCACCCCGGTTGCTGCCATCTGGCCACACCGGCACGGTCGGCTGCAAGCTGATGGGTCGGTTTGCTCTGGAGGAGTCAGTGCTGCCTGCTCCCTGCATCCCTACAACGCCCTCCCTGCCTTCCTGTGCCCTTCATCTGCTGCTCATGCTGCTGCAAATAGTGCAGCCACAGCCAGCTGTTAGGATCTGATTATTAAAAGATACCTCTGCCTGAATCAAGGTGCAAAATAGACCATATGCCAAAGTCAATAGCACGGATTTTATTTGACAGTAAATGTGAAGAAGAGAGAAACAGGAAGAGGGAGGAGGGGGAGAGAGAGAGAGACAGATTAAGTAAAAGATCACCATCACATGGATTCTGATGGTATCCCCCCTTTTTCTGATCTTCTCATTGGTGAGGGTCCTGAAGTTGTGCTTCTGGGATACCACTTCTATACAGTCCAAGTCCTGGATATTCACGGGGCATCAGGAGATGTTCCCGCAACTTGGAATGGCATGGGTGTAAGTAGTTGTTTTCTTTCCCACAGCTTGCACGGTAGAATATTGTCGGTTTGCTCATTTCAAACCTTCACCTTCATTTAGGTTTGGAATTAACGCTTTCCTTTCTCACAGTTTTCCACGGTGGGAGTCTTTGTCCGGATAGGTTACCCAGATCTGCCTTCCCAGGCCTGGTTCCTGTTGTTGTCATCTGCTCTTATCACAAGTTCCTTTTCTGGTGACTTATCTCATGGGAATTTCTTCCTTTGACAGTGTTTTGAGACAATTAATTGCATTCTTTAAGTCCTGACACTGTCACAGTCCTTTATCTCACCTTACTTACTTAATTTAAGCAGTTGCTTGTAAGAATGTGTTTCCTCCTTCCCACAGAGCTAGTCACAGCATTTCAGATGTAGTTCATCTCTCATTTACCTGCCATAATCTGGTAAACAACTCTGCATCCTCCTTTCTAATAGCTGGTGACACTGCAAATCACTACCAGAGCCTGCAGCTGGCGAGTAACTTCTGTGCAACACAAAGCAAAGACAAATCACTCATCTACGACAGTATCACTCAGAACAAAATATTTCAGCTGCATCTGATAAGACAGATGCAAAATATGTACAGCCCTTTGGAGCATAAGAATATGAAGTATGTGGAAAAAAACCCCAAACATTTCTGGATGGCACTATCAAAAATGTTTAGCACATGGTTAGCAGTTTCCAGTGAAGTGGAAGATAAACCTTTTATAGATTGCAGCGATTTGCTGTCAGTGGCACTTTCAAAGAGCTCAGTTCAGATCAAGCAGGTTAGGAGGTGATACAGACATTTGTCAGCTAAACAAAGGAGGTTACAGACCCAAGGGTGAGATAAAAAAATAAGGTTTTTAATTGCATATGGGTCAACGAAAGTAGCACGTGAACCTATGGAATTGTATTCATAGCGTTAGTCCTATTAAAACATCTGATAGACGGGCTACCCCCTGAGGATGAGTTGTAGCACTGAGGCTCCAGTTTAATTGTCTTATAGAATGTCTGAGTTGTGAAAAAAGTTGGTTTTCTTCCAATGTTTAGGTGTCCTAGATTGGATAGCAGCAGAGGGCCATATTAGCTTCTGTGAGATGAAAGAAATTTAATGCATACTGATTATATTTTACTGCTATAAGCAAAACAGCAGCACTTTAAAAGAGTAAAACGCTCTTTCTATAAATACTACGCGTATACTGTAGAATGGAATTCCTGGTTCCAGAGCCTGATCCTTTTTTGTGACGGGAGGAAGCGCGATGCATGTTGCTATATTGCCCTCTCGTGGGTCGAGCCCGCAAACAGCAGCTGATCGTGCTGAGCTGCCACTCAGTGTCACCCACGCGTTTTCAGCGGCCTGAGCTGACAGCCGAGGGGTGCCCCGACTGAGGAGAAACGACTGAGAGATCGGCACGCGGTAAATATTTAGTCAAATAAGTCCGTTTCCCCCTAAATCCTCTGTTTCTGCATTTCCGAGGAAGGCAGCTCTGAGGGTAGGTCCCTGTGGGAATTGCAAATATTGTCCTGTAACATCAAAACAATAAACAGTACAAATACAGTGCCGCCACTCTTCCCAATTCTCTCTCTCCAGGACTCGATGCAGCAAACAGTAATTAGAGAGCAGGAGGATGAACAACACTATTTGGTGGCACAGAGTGCAGATGAAGCGCATGCCAGAAGTGAAGGGAGTGTACCAGGGAAGAAAGTCTACACACACATCCATTTTACCGTGCTGTGAGTGATGTCATCTATCACACAGAGTGCTGCTATTGCCTCCCACATTGCCGTATCTCATCTCTATTCTGCCCTACTCCTCTGGGAATTTTAAAACAACGTTTTCCTGTCTAGCTGAGGTACTTTTGTCATCCGTGCTGAAAGAGTTGTCTGAGTACTTCATAGTCTCTGAAATATTTATCCTCTCACTTTCTTGTCAGGTAAGAAAATTCTCCATTTTGCAGATGACAAAGTGAGGCACATGGATTAATTCTCAGTTCAAAAAAAGAGATTTATTCATGCAAAGTGGTGCTTAGGCAGAATTTAAGAGTCTATATCCAAAATGTACATTTTGAAAAGCCCTCTTCAAGGTTTGGAGGCATCTGATGGCATGTAAGGAAGCTGTCAGGGAGTTCCCTTCTCTGCCTGAGGGAGAGGAAAAGTGACAGTAATTCAACTCTTTGTTATCAGCCATTTATTTCTGTATATGAAATAAAAGTTCTGAAATAAAACTGCATTCAGATAAGACTTTGCATGCAGCCTCTGCTACTCATACTCACCTTGGGGTGGAGGAGGAACAGCTTACAAAGCTCCCAGAAGGGAAGGAATCAAGGTAAGATCTTGTCCTCCCATGCTGTGACTTGCTGAGGGTAATGCTGCCTCTCTTGTTTTATGTGTGTTGGACACCTACATCCCCAAGGAAAACCTTCTCTGAGAGCCAGCTGCAGTGTCAACAGCCAAGCTACACACGGCCTTGGCTTCACTGAGCTGACCAGATAGGTTTATGCTGAATTTGTGAGGCTGTTTGGGGCCTGACCTGCTGTTCAGAATTCATTTCTGAACTCTGAACTATCCTGGAGTTCAATTAAAAAGACTTTATCACAAAACATGATGCCCTACTTCTGACCGATAACCTACAGCACTACTCTGGAAAACACCAAGCCTGCATCCTCAGCTCTTCTAATCCCATGAAAGTTCGAGCCTTCATCTCCCTGACCTCAGAAAAATGCCCTGAACATCAGGTGCTGATTATTTGGGGTGGGAATGGTCCCCATTACTCTCGGGCCACTGAGAGAGGAAGGTCTGCAGCACCAGCAGAGAGCAGCCATGACCTGCAGCTCAGAGGGCTGTGTGCCTTCTGCTGCCAGGACTCTGAATCCTACTCTGGAGTATTTTTCTCTGCTTTATGAGAGCTGTGTTGCAATTTCCTTACTAGCCTGAGGAACCACAGAGTGCCCCTCCCCAGGCTAAGTGTCTACAGCCAAGGCTACTGATCTAGTCCCCTGTGGGGATTTTGCTCTCACAAATCCACACTTTTAACTACAGAGCAGTCTGAGCTCAGTAAGAGCTGACAATCACCCCTGTGGAAAACGCCCCATAAACTGGCAGCTTTTCCTGTAATGCAGAGCCATTTGTTCAAATGACAGGAAGGGTGATGCTGGTTTGGGAATTAGTCTCCTGGGCACATTTTGTAATCCCTGTCTGTGTAAGAGAGCAGGCAAGACACTGCAGACACTGAATCCCTGTTTCTCCAGGGAAACATCAAATACAAGTTTTCAGTTCTCTCAGTGTTTCTGATTGACTAGTTTCAAACTCTCCTGCGCTCAGCAATTTGGCATTTGGACATTCCCATCTGGATGCCTGATTTTCCTGTCTTTGATGGAGTGACTGTCACCCTACTGTAGCAGGCAGAGTGAAAAATTCAGACAAAGTTTATTAAAGAAATCCTCCCACTCAATCAGAGTACAGAAAGGACCCCCTTCCTTTCTAAATCTGCTACAAACGATCCAACCTTAGCCCCAGACTTTGTCAATAGTTTATGTGTAAAGTATTGTATAGATGTAATTGAACCTTCCTACAATGTTAACGCCAGGATTAAGGACAGCAAACCATATATATATATAACTTATTATAATAATGATTAGACAAAATCATCAGAATTATTAATGGCACAGTATAGGAGTTATAACAATATTATAATACTATTATAATATAATGCACTATGAAGCAATATATATATATATATATATATAAGCCATCGACTTAAAACTAGCAAAACCAGTTAAGAAGAGATTGATGTCACTCACCCATACTGACTTTGGGCAAATCTCTTTCACTCAACCTCAAGGAGTAACTTTGAGGGACAGAGTCACTCAAGGGACGAATCTCCACACATACACTCCAAGAACGGATATGATAGAAGACCTTGCCATTAAAATTTCAGACTGGACTTTTATAGTATAAAGTGACTGACTGTCCATCATATATCTCCAGGCTGGCTGTGTCAGCTCCGCAGCCTCAGATAAGCCATCGGGATAACTTGTTTCTTCCTTAATCCAGATGCTTTACCAGGTCTACCACATCTTCACCTCACTATCAGGCTGCTTAACTTTGGGATTGATGAGTCAGACTGATTTCACCAAAAGCAGCATGACTTCTCCATTTACCACTGGTAGCTTTGCAAATAGGGCATTACTTGTGTTGTTTTACCCCATTCTGGGCAGAACATCCTGCTACAACCACCAAGTCACCCCCGCAGATGGCATGGCAGAGAGGCTGCTGGCAACAGTGGTGCCACAAGCTGCACATTAAAATTCCTAAAGCCCAATGCTGGACACCTGCTAAAGTGCTCTCAGCTGTTGAAAGCAAACAGCTGTGTTAGATAGAAAGCTTTGTTTTCTTTCTTGCATTTCGGACAAATCACTCTAGAGCCCACCTCCCCTAAAAAATTACATCTGAAAAGAGGTTATTCATGTGGCTTACTAATAGCACTTAAATTTAGGCAGCTAATTTAGACATCTAAATTGGGAGACTATCCTGCCTCATTTTCTTTGTATGGAGTGTGGGGAAAGAAAAACTCACCCAGAAGCTTTTCAAAGCTGGAACTAGAAGTCAGGGGCTGTTTTTAAGTCATCAGGAGCAGGCTACTTTACAATGCAGTGCAACATCTGGATTTTCTGATTTGTCCTCTGAAGGATTCTCACGTCTGCAGTGGTAGGAATCGGCACATGTAAGACCTCCTTCCATTGAGTAGTGTATCTGTCTCCTAAGTGTGATCATGTGAAGAGGAACAGCATCAGCACTTTTCTACTTGATAATGCAACTCGGCAGTAAGGGAAAGTGTTACATTAGAAAGCAGACACTATTTTTATGTAGACTGCAGACATCTTCTTTTGAAGCTTCATTCAGCAAATAATTTGGAAGTTGATTCAAAGCCCACACAAAGAAGCTCATGTCTTACTATGTACATGTCTTTAAGCAGATGTCTAAGGACATCTCTATTCAGCAAAGCACACTCATGTGCATTTAAATCCCACTGGAGGCCAGTTTTCCCCAATAAGTGCATTATTGAACTGGGATTTTGAAATATATCATCGCTTCTGTTTGAAATCTTTCCTCACTTTGGAACTCTACTGTCTCAAGGAAAAAAAAGCCATATGGAACTAATCACACACATTTTGTCTAGCAGATAGGCATTATAGCAGATTGTATTTTCCCTTCAAGTGATTGTCCATATGAGTCTGCAAACTGTGGTGTGCATATAGCTTAACATGCAAGACAAGGTTTTCAGCCATAACAACATCCACACTGATGTACCTCCTGCTTAGTTGCATAATTATGAGATGAGAATTCTCATCACTGCCTATGTACCAGACAAATGAGAGTTCTTCCCTTCCCTTCCCTTCCCT